>DWGR01001952.1:0-14720 GCA_018247715.1 Heliconius burneyi
ATTAATCAATCGGTGATCCTCTAGATAAACCAAGAGCTGGCTATTGATGATGCTCTCCATGATCTTTGAGAGTAGGGAGGTGATAGCAATAGGCCTGTAGTTAGATGGATCGGAAGCATCGCCTTTCCCGCTCTTCTCTGAATCTGGGACTACGCCGACTGAGTAAGAGTGCCGAAACAAACGCGTTAGCATCGGTATCAGCTCAGGAGCACACGAACGGAGCACTAAGGGAGAGATGCCATCTGATCCACTCGACTTGTGTATGTCCAGAGAGGACAGAGCTCGCCTATCAGCTGTTTGGTTAAATTTAACCTCAAGCATTGAGCTCTGGCACCGCGGGATGGTCGGCGGCGTCAATCCTTGGTCATCCAAAGTCGAGTTCGAGGCAAAGAGAGTGCCCAGGAGATCTGCTTTCTCTTTTGCCGTGTGGACCAAGATGTCATTTCCCGTGCGTAATGGTGGAAGCGAAGGCTGGCTAAAGTTGCCAAGTGCCGCCTTTGAGAGCGCCCAGAACTGATGAGTTCCCGACGGGTAGCTCACAAGCTTCTTGCCGATTTTGGCGATATGCTCGGACCTTGCTCTGGCAATTCGCCACTTAAAGAACCTAGAGGCTCGGTTATACTTCCTTTTTGAGGCTTTCATCTTCGGATCCCCAGTAGACAGTGCCTCGGCCCAGATTTGGTATGCCTCAGGTTTTCTTGACACAGCAAGCTTGTGCCTTGCCACCGATTGGCACTGCAGTGCTAGGAATATAAAGTTCCATGCCCTGCAGAACCACGTCGGCAACAGCAGCGGCATAGCTACTAGGATCATCAGAAGAGAAGCAAACCGGCCCCCAGGGATAAGATGAGTAAAATGTACGCATCCCATCCCATATTATATATATATATATATATATATATAAAAATCTGGTGGACGCGCGCATCTTCGCCCGCTTATTACCCTTAGGGGTGAATTCTACTAAACCGTGAAACACGTGTTAAATTAAATATTTTTAAGTCTGAATTTCAAAATTTAATTCCAAACAAACTTTCAACCCCTATTTCACCCCTTTAGGGTTAACATTTTTCAAAATCCCTTCTTAGTGGTCTCTAGTAACAAAGATTATGAACACTAAAAATGCGGTATAAAAGAACTCCGGTAAGAACATATAGTGTGAACAAATGCAAGCACTAAGTAGCTCCTCACAGGCAGCCACTTAGTGCTTGCATTTCTTCAGGATCAGAGTAACCTCTTCCTTACCCAACCGGTGTCGCTGTAAAAGCCAATAGGGCTAATAGCATTAACCCCATATTTGAAAAAAAAAGGACATAAGCGTTCCAAGATTTGATCTCGAGGAAAAGCGTGATTTTTGTCTCTTACATTGTTAGTAATTTATTTAAAAAGAAGTATTTAAAAGAAAAGTCTAAAGAAAACTCTCAAAGTGCGTTAAATAATTTACGAAAAGCGGGACCATTTTTTTCCGTTTGTAATCGGGACGCCCCGGTAAAATTGGGACATGTGGCAACGCTGGTACATATATACAAATGAGAAAAACAAAATAATAGCTATTTTTAATAATTCATTAATTCCATTTACGTATAATAAAGCACCTATATAAAGTTATTTATTTTACAAAGTCTAAAAACATTAATCACCTACATAAAATTACGCGTAAACACGTGCATGTAGTAAAACGTGTTGTCTAAATAATTACCTGCTCCGCACAAGTTGAAACTGGATAAGTCGTAAAGTATCCTAGGCATTTAAGGATACTGTTTATGAGCTCTTCCTGACTCTTCTTAGGGTCTTCAAATTCTTTCTCTACTGTACTTGATTTGATTATACCCATGTTTTCGCATTCTGTTGTAAGTAGTACCGAAATACATCGTATAGCATTTGCATTTAACATTTCCTTTCTTCTATCTTTTATCATCCATAGTTGACTAAAATAAAAGTTATATATAATGTAGGTAGTAATTACAGTATCGCAATTACAAAAGCAGGAATGCTATTGTATGCAAGTGGATTTACGGTCAAAACACAGTTGTAGGAAATTGTCGTATTTTTTTTATCTTTACGCTTTATTCCGCTTAGCATGATAGGCAGATTGTTATAACATTTCGTTCCTCACATTTCACATAACAAATCGGAATTAATAGAGGATTATTTCGAATTGGATCTCATATGAGAATTAATACTTGGTTGCGACTTTATCCTAGCCCTTGCTGGCTGTTCGGAAATCGTACAGAACAGTCAATCAGGAAGTCGATTAACTCCATATGATTCGTCTGTTAATGAACATAATTCTTAGCTAATACAATATGTTTTATGTCAAAAAATCTAATCTGCTAAACACAATTAGCGAATAATTTCGTGATCGCTATCGACTTAAGTTGATTTCGTGAAGATGCAGTGGTGAAATTATATAAGGTTGTCGTAAATTAAAATAAAATACGAGTATGATTTAAAAATCTTATTTAGTATAAAGTGTATTCTGTTTACGTTAGAACCTCGATGTTTTTAGTTTTATTACATTTTTTTGTATAATTAATTTTAATTGCATTTACAATCTATTTTATATAGAAAACGAATGTATATAACAAACTTTTAAACATATAATTATGTACCGAATAGCTCTAACCGCCATGGATAGAGTCGCGTATGATGTATTCTTGTCTCTATTTTCAATAAGCGCAACCAATGCCTTCACAGCCCCGTGACTATGTAAACTTTCAGCATTTTTTTGGTTTTGTGCTAAGTTACCAATTACACGAGATGTCCTTCCGAGGATACTGTCCCGACAAACCGTGTTTAATATTGAGACGATCGGCCCGAAAATTTGTAATTTTCCAATCTGAAACAAATTTGCATTCAATGAATACAGACGCGTTGTAAAATCGATCGGCGACGCAGTTAGCGATGCAGAAGCTTGTCTAGACATAACTAGATAGAAATGTATAGTTAGCGATATTTACTTGCGACATTCAAAATTGACGAATAAAATTATCTATTTTATTCGTTGTAATGCTTTTCGTTATATCGTTTATTGTATGATAATATATTAAAGAACGTCACTTTAGAAACTATTAAAATATGGTATTTGTGATAAAATATATTTCACGACATTTTACGTGAAAAAGTCGTAATGCAATTTTATAATTTCATTTACACTAAATTAAAATATAATATTACGATTTAAAAAAACATGATAAAAACAAACATAAAAACATACATGTTGATAGAAAATATGTAACATTCTAGTCTATAATTATACAATTACCTAAAATTATATTATATACTTTATATTATAATATATTTAAATGTAAAGCTTTTAAAAAGTCAATATGATTGACTTGGTAAAAAATACACATTTAATTTATTTAAAAAAAGCAGCAGAAATAAAGGCCAATATAATAATGGAAACATAATATGATTATTTGACATTTTTAATGACTTGTCATTAACTCTACAACTAGTGTTACTAAAAATAAGTAATCAATATGGAAAAGAGAGACAATACTATTAATAAAATATTAACTTACCAATATACTGCTCTTCTCTTCTAAACATATATTGCCAAGAATACTTAACGTTATATCGAGTATTTTTTCATTGGGCTTACGCAAATGAGGCACTAAGTAATTTAAGCCACCGCAATCGCGAAATAGTTTAATTCCTCTATCATTTATAATAACGTGAGATTTAATTTTTAAAAGACTATCTTGTATACGTTTAGATGAGGAGGAATTTAGGCCTTCTAACGTTGCTCTTACGTAATTTTTATCCATTTTTATAAAATTAATACACTGAAATTTACAAAAAACATCTATTAAATCGAAAATAATTTCTATTGTTCTTATTTAATAGAATCTTGAAGAACTAACCGAGCTACTCAATAGTCAATACTCGTTAACTTAATATTGTCAATGTCAAAATTTACTTCCCTTGTTTATAATATTCTCCCATGTGAACAGGGAAAATATTTTTAGCACTAGAACCATATACCATATCATATTTATATTTTTTCTATATTTTGATTTGTTTATAATAAATATCTAAGAAATGGGATGAATTCCGCCAAATTATATTACGTCTATGTCATTTCTTCATATTTATATAAATCATTTAATTGGTAGCTGTTGGTATTAGTATAAATTGTTCAAATTAAATTAAACAATAACTTAAATATTAAATTAATTGTCAATTGTAAAGTTCATTGTTGTAGTATTAGTTATTTATATTATTTCTTTGTAATTATAATGGTAATTATTTACCCTAAGTAAAAAACTTGTCATTTCTTTAAATCCCATATTTCAATCATTTATACATAAATTTGATATTTAAAATATTTTACCTTTATATAATAATATATCTAGTTAAGTTTAAAAGATTAATTTATTGGCATTTACAAAAATACCACAATGTATGCACATAATATGTACAATGCAATCACGTCTGAAAAGATCATTCCTTTGACATGTTATATGTCAAAACAGAAAAAGTTAAAATAAAAAAAATTGCTTTTGCGATGACAGAATTTGTGATATATTTTTTACTCTAAGGATTACTGTGATTACTTATTACTTTAACATAAATTTGTCATGAAATCGTTTTGTGAGAGATGAGTGTCTTCGGAGATTTTCAGCGTGTGTGGATGCAACGTTTTCCAGACAGTGCTTTACCAGCCGCTTGGGAGGAGGATGTCAGAGCTAATTTGGCTAAACATAAACAGAGAGTTGCTATTCTTAGGGAGGAATTGGAAAAAGAAGAATTTTACGTTGAGTATTTGGAGACATTACTGTCTGATGTAGAAAGGCATAAAGCTTCTCAAGGAAGTAGATCGGCGCCGCCCTTAGGAGTTGACACGAATGACGATAAGACATCTGATAGCAAGCAGGTAATTTATTCTCTTATCTAGTGGCTAATGTTATAAAAAAATAAAACAAAATATTAAAGTTATGTTATAAAAAAAATATTTCAAATAAGAATCAATCAATATAAATGTAAATCTTTTATAAGCAATTTTTGAATTGTGAATCAAACAGTTGTAGTAAAGTAATTGACTAGTTCTTAAAGAAGTGAAATAAGATTAATCTGTTCTTCAGAAGTAGGAAACTTTTAATTACCTTAAAAAAACATGTGATTAAGATTAATGTTATCTTAGTAAACTTGTTATGTATATATAATAGGCTCAATAGATAAAATACTTTATTATGATTCATATGTTTTACTTACAATATAGTGAATAAAATTTAAAAAATACTACTCTTAGTATTGTTGAGTATAATAATTTATTATTTTGCTTATGTAAATCATGTTAATATGATGACTGTGAATTCAATCACATCTCAGGAAAACAATAAGACACATGTATTTAAACTGACTTGTTTGAGGCTGTACACATGTTTTGATGGAAATAGTAATCAATACATGTGACTGTTGCAACTCTGTCCATAAATGCAGTCACAACAAAGCAATTAGTGTGATGTATCACCTGCAACCTGAGGCTATTTTCATTCTATAAATAAATGTAATTTTTTTTTAATAATCTTTGTTTCATATATCTTTACATTTCTGTTTTATATTGTTCCTTATGCATCATAATACATTTATTCAAGCATTTAACAAGCTAACTTAATTTTATTTGGTTTTGTAATTTTTTAATTTTTGCTACGCAGGATTCAAACACTGACTCACTGTCAAAGAAAAGTGAAACAAGTTTAAAAAGTGACGACTCAACTGAACATCAAGAAATCGAAGAAGTCCATCGTAGAAACAAGCCTGTGCTTTTTGCAGAACGAAGTTCTGTAAATCAATGTATAAATGAATTATCTTCCAATTTAGCAGCAGAAGCTGCTAGGAGACGCTGTAACAGTGAAGTTGTACAACGAACTGATAATAGTAAGCTCTATTTCTTATTTAAAGTTGATTCTACCTTTTAAATTTGGTTTCTCGAAAATAAAAATTAATTTTGTAAACTGTAAAATTGACTAAAGATTTTTTTTACAGTATGTTTTTTGTTCATTACAATGTGGGTTTTAAAAACTCACAAGTAAATATATTTATTTCAGTAGATGTAGAATCAAATAGTAAAACTCCAGTTAAAAACCGTCCAGCATCACAAGCAGGTGATTTTGTAACAGTTATTGAGGTGAATGGTCTAAGAGCAGCCGAGAATGCAGCCAAGAAGTCTGATGAATCACCACAATCATCAGAGAGCAGCTCCACCGAGACTAATCTTACCAATAAGAAAAAAGTTCCACCAAAGTAAGTAAACCAACTCAACATGCAAAGCCTAGGCAATTTAAAAAAAATTGAATATAATGATTTTTTTTAACATGTATAATTTAACATTCATGTGAAAAATATTTTTCTTAGACCACCACCGAAAATTTTCAACAAACGTGGGGCGTCATTACCGGAAACTGGTCTTCCGGAGGACAGCCCGCCCTCGTCGCTTGGACGAAGAATACGAAAAACAGAGTCTCGGGAATCTATCACCAGTAGAGCTTCAACACCCTCCATTAGTGAAAGAGTTAGTATTACCAATTTATATTTTTATATAATTAAGTCTATGAAAATAATAAGCTTTTTATATATGAACAGCTATTGTCTCGAAGAATGCTACATTTAAGAAAAAAATATGTTCTCAAATATTCTATATAATAATAAAGTTTATTATGAGATATCAGCATTGTAAGCCTTTATCTATATTAATTAATTATTTTTATATAATTTTACTTTAAAATGTATTTGTAAATTTTTTATTTCTTGGTGTCCCCAAAAGTATCAGTTTATTTAAAATATTTAACTAAAATATTTGTTAAAGGTAAAAAGTTATGAATCAATTAATTCTCTATCATCTGAACGTAAGAGATCTGGTGGGGCAGCGACCCCACGGTCTATAGATGAGGAAGTGACTTCCACCACACCTGACCTGCCTGATGCTGACGACAAATCTGCCCCTATATCTTTAGAGAGCATACCTGCTGTACCATCTACTGATGAAGAACACTACTATGATCAAGTGCCTGTTGATATTAATGATGGGGAATATGTTTATATACAAGCAGGTTTGTTGTGATGTTATTAAGCTAATTCTGTTATAATTTTATTTATATTTCATTGGAATGTATTGATGATGTGAGAAAGTCTTGAAATTCACTTGGATGAATGTTCATATTTTAATATCAACCAACCCTTAATTGAATGAGAATTGGGTTCTGCCATTAAATTTTCTATCTATGGGAAGAAATTAGGGAAATAATGTTATGTTACTCATTTTTCTATGCATAAAAGATACAGGTGTGCATGTAATTTAGAAAATTGTTATAGAAAAACTCTATTATTATAAAAAAAATACTGAGATTTAATATGCACATATTAAAGTTTACATAATATTCATAACTAAAAACTTCATAAATAACACAAATTAAGTATATTTTCAATATAAATTGATCTTGATGTTTAATATATTATGTGATGTTTTAGTCGTTTTACATTTTTGTCGATCATTTAGTAAACCCTTAGTTAAAATGTTGCCGTGTTAAGGGCTAGTTTCACCCCTGGCTAATAAAGTCTCTTACTCATTTTTCTATGCATAAAAGATACAGGTGTGCATGTAATTTAGAAAATTGTTATAGAAAAACTCTATTATTATAAAAAAAAATACTGAGATTTAATATGCACATATTAAAGTTTACATAATATTCATAACTAAAAACTTCATAAATAACACAAATTAAGTATATTTTCAATATAAATTGATCTTGATGTTTAATATATTATGTGATGTTTTAGTCGTTTTACATTTTTGTCGATCATTTAGTAAACCCTTAGTTAAAATGTTGCCGTGTTAAGGGCTAGTTTCACCCCTGGCTAATAAAGTCTCTTACTCATTTTTCTATGCATAAAAGATACAGGTGTGCATGTAATTTAGAAAATTGTTATAGAAAAACTCTATTATTATAAAAAAAAATACTGAGATTTAATATGCACATATTAAAGTTTACATAATATTCATAACTAAAAACTTCATAAATAACACAAATTAAGTATATTTTCAATATAAATTGATCTTGATGTTTAATATGTTATGTGATGTTTTAGTCGTTTTACATTTTTGTCGATCATTTAGTAAACCCTTAGTTAAAATGTTGCCGTGTTAAGGGCTAGTTTCACCACTGGCTAATAAAGTCTCAGACAGCCTTATAAATGGTTTTGTAGATCTCGAATAGCAATATCTAGGAGATATATATGCATTTCATTTTTAAATACTTATTTGTAATTTAAAAATGTGACAAATCAAATGAATTGTCCTTATTATATAATAAACAGTTATTTCGTATTTTCATCCTCTATCTGTAAATTAGCATTAAATATTATATTACTATCTGAAACTTTATGTGACTTATGAAAGTGGGCCTAAGTGTTTTATACTTTCTGGTGTTGACTTTTTTCTTTCATATTAACCATTTCAAGGAATGTTAGAATTTTATATAAACCTACCAAAAAGTATCTTCAAATTGGAGTTGCTAGGGGATTCCCAGAATCCGACTAGGATTAGGTCATAGGTGCAAATATAGAGTTAACGTAATGGATCTTGTATTTTCTATTCTGGTGTACATTAAAGGTTATTTTATTTCACTTTACAATTATTTTCAATAACAGGTGGTGCCGGCTCCAGCACGGAGGAAGGCTCCAGCGGTACCAGCACATTGCCCCTGAGCACGCCGGCCGCCGCCTCCGCGCCCCCTGCGCCTGACTCTCCGCTCTGCGCCACTGCCCCCAACTATGTTAATATACATTATTTTATACAGTGAGTTATTTCAAATTATTAGCATTTATTGAATTCACTTATCATCTTGATATATTAATCATATTTTGGAGCACAGTTATAAATATAATGAAATTTTGACAAAGCAAAGAGAATGTTATATATTTTTGATAGATGAATATTGTGGCGATTATAGCAATGTTGATAAGAATATTGATTTTTATTATTTATAAAAAATATTTATATTGAGCAAATAAATATAATTGAGAATTAAATTAAAAGGACAGGTGAGATTTTATATTTATTGTTTTTTTTATCTTTTTAAATATAAAACATACAAAACATATATATAATAATTTTGGAAGATCCACAAATATAATTATATCATGAGTTGAAAATAGTCACTATTAATATAGAGGATAGACTATGCATTGTACATTTATATGTTTCCAAGAATTGTTTAAATTTAGGTGTAAAAAATTTGTTAAATTGACGCATGCTTTTATTAGTCAGCACGTTTTCCTGTAATGCAAATGGTGTAATGGCTCTCAACAGTAATAGAGTATTGTTAATATAAAAACTTAAATTTACATACCTTTATTTCAAATAAGAATCTTATTATGTGATACATATACGAGTATACAGGATGGAACCATCTTCGTTCCTTTTACGGAAGCAGGGTTTATGGGGTAAAATATTTCAAACCCATACCTAAAAAAATATTAAGATACGTCTACAGGTTAGAAGTAGGATTTTTTTTTCATTTCACGATGTTTATCCATACTGTATTAAGTGTGACACAGTTACGATACCAAAAACTTACCTCTACAAAAAATACTACTAAAGGTAAAGAAACAACTTTGAACATAGCCGCCAATACCTAAGACTCGATTTCGTGAATAAGGCGTGTGCGGCGGTGTCCCTTTGATAGGTCCCTTTGATATGTCTACGTGGGTCGTCCTTAACTAATGGCGTTTTATTTTACAACTATAATTTTATTAATTATTTTGTTTGAAAAAATTTATGTTTAATTTTTGGCAAAATCTCTTTTCTCTTAATTGTATTAGGCTTTTATAGAATACTTAAAATTGACAAGTGATTTCATTTAAAGTGGTGATGACAAAAACACTGTATATACAATAGTTTAAAATTTTCACAAATTATATCAATTTGTGAAAAATTTAAATGCAATACAATATATAATAAATCTGCTTGGAGCAGCAAACAAATAATAATATGAATTCAGGACATTTTCACAAACGTATTATCTTGTATTGTGTTTCCTACTGTTGTTATATACATTTGTTTTATATATAGCAGAATATTGTACAGTAATTTTTAGGCATAAGATATTTTTCTTTTTGGCATCATCTGTAAGATACAGCATAGCATTGTAGGTAAAGTTAGGGTGATCTATTCACCAACCCATTTTTTACTTTAAAAGATATAATAAAGATATTGCATGTTGAGTGGCGGAACTCAACACCACACTTTGGCGAAGAACTGAAAATAATTCAATTTACCGAATGGGAATCCAATAATACACCCACAACTGTCGTGTCTGGAATGAGCCGCTGTGTCACGACGGGCTCAAATAAAGAAATATTTGCTTGAAACTTCAAATAATAGTTTCTTTTTTTTTTCAAAAAGGCCATCCCTCGAAGGCACGGAGCCTAGCGAGACGAGTTCAGAGCTGGCGGACTCGAGTGACACTCCACTTCTACTGCGAACTATATCCTCGGACACTGAAGCCAGCGCTACACCGCCAGTAATAAAGAAGTTACAGCACCAGGTTTGTTTATAATTTTATAGTTTTTTTTAACTTCACGGTAAACCCGCGTAAATCAGGGTAGGTGGCGGGAACATACTGCTGCTACCTACTGTACGAAGACTAGGGAATGGAGTGTTCCAGTCCCTAGTCTTCGTACAGTTTTCCAGACAATACTTATTGAGTGGAGAAACTGAACGCCTCACTCTGTATTGTTACCAATGCCAGAAAATAAAAGTAATTAATTCCCAAAGTAGGAATCGAACACACAACTCTTGCAGTTAGTTCCGGACACTACCGTTGCGCCACGCTGCGGTCTTTAGATTTAACAATATATTTTTTAAATGTAATGTAAAATAGGTATATAATGGTATATAAGTTGAAAGTAAAATTTGTAGCTTTCTCTTACTTAATGATAACATTATGAGAAATTATATATAGAAATAATATAATATTTTTAACTGACTTCTGTAAGAAAAGGAGGTTATCAATTCGACTGTATTTTTTTACAATAAATGGACTAATTTACTAGTAGAAAAATAGCGTATTCTTTATTGGACTGGTAAAACTAAAATTCACTTTTAAAATTTTCAATTATAATATTAGGAGTAACTATCGTAATTTATTAAATGAATAAGGAAATAGAAAGGATTAAAAGAAAAACATTAAGTGATTATAATTAGTATACTAATTTGAAACATTTGATGAATTGTAAATTAAATAATTGAATTTTTAATTTTGTGTTAACTAAATAAATATCTATATCTTCTAAAATAAAAATATTGTTTTTTTTTATTTCGAAATCATTCATAATGAAAGAGAGCGCAAAAGAAGTGTTTTTTATTATAATATTTAAAGAATTAATCAAATAATAAAACACTTTACATAGTTACATTTTACGTTGGTTGTAATAAAATACAATTTATTAATAAAAATTGTTTTAATTTTTTAAAAATATTAATACTTAGTAATATAAATTACAAAATGCTTATACTGTTATTATTAGATAAATTTACTTCATTTCCTTTAAAATTATCGTTTGTATTCTCGTCATATGCGTGTTGTAATTTTTTTAATATTAGATCGTGTTTCTTTGCGAATGAGTTTTAACTATTAGACGTTTTACTGTCGATACATTTTGTTCGACCAGTGAACAAATGGTACTTGCAGAATTGTGCATCACTTTTGAAATCTCGAATAATAATATATTCTATTTGCATAAAAAAAATTATATTCATTTCCTCAATTTAATGATTTGTTGAATTTGTTGCATAATTTACTAGAAAATTCTACATATAATTTATTAGTACTTGATTTAAATTTGGGAGTAGATAATTAGAAATGAACCAGCTTGTGTATTCACCTGAAAATAAATCGTCCTTTAGTGTGAATTATGGTACATTAAAAATATTAAAATATATATATTTATAAAATTATTTCTTTTTGCAGTATCGGCTGCACTAATAGTTGTTTGCACTTTAAAAGTTTAAACTACTACTTTACGAGTATAAAATATGGAATTGGATAATACCTTCTTAGAGTTATATATCAACTGATTTAACGGGTTCTTCTTTTTGTGGAACCTCAGACACCGTTGATGATAATACTGCCTCTAATTCTAGTGGACGTTCTTCAGTAGTAGTTATTTGTATTGTGCTTGTGTTTTCCGTTGATGAAGTTGTCATTGGTTTTACTATGGAAGGCTTTGAACTTACTTCAGTTTCCTTTTCTCCTATAAGAGGTCTCGTTACAGGTTCATCAGGTATTAATAATGTGTTATAATTTTTACATTCACCGATTAAATCTGTGTCATATATATTACACGTAACATTGATACAGCCGAAAGAGTCACATCTCATTGTAGTGCAAGTTTGCTCATTACACCATATGGTCACATTGCGCTTGCTAATTTCTATATCTATTAAGGAATTGGTTAGTCGTGATTCTGTAAGTTGATCATTTTTGGGGGGATTTTCGGTTATATCTGAACTCCACCAAGAAAAAGGATATGTTATCCAACCCCATATTGTACTGCCAATACCACGATTTTCAACTACGTTATCTGTAAGCGGTAAAATATATATTACAATTACTTTTGCACACCGTAAAACACAAGAAAAACAAAAGTGTAATAATACCAAGTTTAGTACTTACTTTCTAGAGGTTTGCTGAGAGAATTATGTACAATCATCAACACAAAAAATGATAAAAAGTGCTTAGAATGAAACATGATGACTGCTAACTCGGCCAGAGATCCGAAAATATTAAATATTTAAATAGTCTCACCGTTGTCTTATATACTTATCTTTGCTATGTCCCTATCTTTTTGAGATAAGGGACTTTCGGGAATGTTTACTTAATGAGTTATGTCGAAACAAGAGTCCTTAGGTAGAAATAGATTTTAATTTTGTTTATGAATACAAAGAAACTTAGATATGCTTGTATAGGTATACCGTATTTAAGTAAAAAATTAACTTATTTTTTATTATCTATGGGAACAATGTATTAAACTTAACTAGTTGCCAACTAAAAAACTAGTGGAAATTAGTTCACATGTTGTAAAATTTTTCTTGTCATTCTTTTGGTATTCACATAAAATACAATTTTTTCGAATCATTGGGCATGTCACGAATCTACAAAGCTCTAAATTCTTTCGGCAGATTGTTAAGATCTTTAAGGGCTTAGAACGATTTGTAATTCCTTTTACCATATTTAAGTATTCTAGTATTGAGTCAACTGTTACTATTGTATTCCCTATGCGTATGTTAAATGATGGCATTGTAGAATTATATTCTTGGTTAAACCTTTTCAAGGAAATCACATTTTTAAGTGGTACGTTATGCATCGTTATTTCACCATTGTTCGCAAAGTCAATTATTTTAGGTTGCTTTTTGCTGATAGATCTCCACGGACTAAAATATATTTTCTTAGTGCCCTAAAATGTTTATAGATTTATGTAGGTTATTTACACTATATTTTAGTAAGCTATAGGTACCTGCAGTATAAGTTTTAATAAAATATTTTTAAAGATTATTTATTTAAAAATTATACGTTATGATACATATTCTTAAAACCGAATAACATCCTTTTAATATTTTAATAAATGTTGTTCCATACTCAATAAAGAAACATAATTTTGGGAACATATTTATAAAAAATTTAACGTAGCGGGCGGCGTTAAATTTCTTATATGTTTAAAAAAGTATATTTTTGAATAATACACATATATCAAGATCGAAACATACCATTTTTTGACTGAGACGATTCACCTGAAATGTTTGTTTTAATTTAAATAAAAACAAAGCTATAATTATGATAACTTTTTTTTTCACCATCATATTGCTAAAATATTTTTATATTAGACACTTCAATTAATTTAAGATAAATGTTGAAATTGTTGCCTTTTATCAGAGCTTAATAAGTCAAGTCCTCAATGTTTATAAACATTAAATGTTGACTTAAACTGTTTCTTGTTGCGTAATACCATCTCGTAAACTTTATACGTATTTTACTTTTGTTTTATTTGGGCAATGCCCTGTTGCATCCAATGTTTTAGAAATACAATTTATTTTATAAAATGTTTTTTTAGAAACTGCTAATGTAGAACATTTGGCGCTAATGCAAAGAGATATTTTTCCATACAATTTTCCTAGCATTCTGTTTTGTAGAATATCGATTACTTCGAAAGTAATATTTGAAGGTAAATCCAATGCTGACTGCATAGTTGTTACATTGTCTGAAAAATAAAAGTTAAATCAGTATTGTACCGATAAATATAAGCGATAAGAGAACCAGTCAGTCGTGGCGCAGGGGCACAGGCGTGCGACTGTAAACGCGACAGGTTGTGAGTTCAATTCCCACGCGATCAAATGAAAGATTTAATATTTTTATTTTCTCACCCTGGTAGCACTCAAAGCGCGGCGTTGTTTCACCACTCAACACGCAATATCTCCAGAATTCTAAAGGTGGGAAACTTAAGACTAGGTTCCCTCTGCCTGTGCGAGGGACACAGTGTGAAGCTAAAAAATAAATAAATGAGAAACATGATGTAGACTATTACTTACCATATTTATCATTGCCTATGCAATGACCATTTTTATTATATCTATGCTCTGGAGTACAAATTCTATGCGTACATACTTTATTATCGCATTTAATAGAATGACATATATTTTCCGAACAAAATGTAAAGGC
>DWGR01001953.1:0-14717 GCA_018247715.1 Heliconius burneyi
TGAGAGACGCATACATTTATTTTTTAAGTGAAACATGTACAAATTAATCAAGTGGCTAATCATATTATTCCTTAACAGAAGCAGGGAAGAGTTAAGTATTAATTGTTAAATATCTATATATGGCAGAATAGGTCTTGGTGGATTTTTATGTTTAATATTTTGGGGCAGTAGGCGTGACATTTTTTGCTTAGTTTATATTGTATACTTATTGGTGTGACTCAGAGTTGTATAAAAGTGAAATAAAAAAAATATTGTTATCGCCTTTAAGCTGTATTTAACTTTTAGCAGAGATAATTAAGGAAGGAAGGAGCCTAGCAATCACTTGGTCCAAGCAAAGGCAGATTTCAAACATCTTTCGAAACATTGATTGTTGAATGGCGGAACTCAGTGACGCGTTTTTCCATGATATCAGAGCGAAGATATTATAATAATGTGTTACCCGAGTAAGAATTAGAACTACAATAGCCGCATTAGCAATGAGATACTATGCCGCTGCGATATTGCCAGCGATTCGCTGGTAAAAAATACAACAATATGGTAAAACTTCTATTAAACTCGATCACATAACAAGCAATTTACATATTTCACATTATACACACAAATACACATGTACTGAGGACGTAGGCTCTGCTGCCTCAGTAATTGCTGTCCAGCGACAGGTTCTAAATTGCATCGTATAAAAAGATCACAAAATCTCACGCATACGATTTGTTTCAAGTCCTACTTCGTTCTGGGCTCATTGCGGAGATAAGATCGGCAGTTTTTTATCATTTGCTTATGGCTGGGGCCGTTGCTTATTTATATTTGTAGCGACTTAGCTTTAAGCTTTGCATAATTGTGCAAAACTATATTGTAATTATAATATACGAGTTTGAAGTCGGTCATGGCGCAGAAGCGCTAGTGTGAGAATGTAAACGCGACAGCTTGTGGGTTCGTTTTTCCTTCGAGAAATGAAATATTAAATATTTTAATTTTCACGCTCTGATGAGAATTCACCCGAAAGTGAGGAACGAAATTAATCCTAGGATCCTCTGCTAGATGCAGGATACAGTGTGAAGTTAAAAAATACGCGTGCCTTCCATAATGAGTAAAACAACGACAACGACCATATGTTATATATCAGCTGAATATGCATAGAAAGCCTATTGCACTGGGAATTTTAAGTCTGATTTTAAGAGTGTCTGAGAGCTGAGTGGTGGAACTGAACGCCGTGGTTTACTTAACTACACCAGAAAATCAAAGTTAATTAACGCGCGAATTGAGATAAGTAAACTTACTACATTATATATGAAAAATATATGTTTGTTTATTTTTAATGTAACTTACTTATTAAATTCCTTTTAATTGGATTTAATTAAATAATAGGATGAAAAAAATATGTGCTGCGACAGTGTTTTTTCTACTTTTATTATATTCAGCAAATTACACCAGACAAAGTCATTACGGAGAACTGTTACATTATAAAGTGATTAAGTGGAAATTCGTCATGGAGCTTGAATCATCAGTGGAGTTGATCAAGCGAGTGAAATGGTATATTCGGGTGGTGTTTAACTTTATGTATGGGTTCTATTCGTTGATTTGGATATTGGAGTGGTGGATTAATGTGGAGAATGGAGTATTTTAACACTCAGTTATTGATATCTATCTAAGAAAATGTTTTACACTATATTTCTCACGAGAGAAAGTTTAGATTAGTAGAGCGTGTTGAGAAACTCAACTCAACGCCGCCGATTTTATATACCTTATAATATACTATTAAAATATTGTATATACTACAGTATGTACAAACTTTGATAAGATAGATTAAAAAATAAACTGAGAACGTAAACGCTAAAACGTACAAAAACTCTCCGCAGTCTACAGCCATGTAAAGTATTTAGATTACAAGTTTCACAAGTTGTTTGATTAAACAGTTTTACGGGCATTATACATTGCTTGGGAATTGCGCTAATGTTATTTCAAAACAAGCTCATGATAGAGTCGACTCTACTTGATAACAACTTGGCGTACGTTACCGTGAAGGGAAACATTCATAAGTATTCTATGTAATTTTATATACTGAACATTCAAACATTTGTACCCAGTGGGTTGTTGTGTCAAAAGCATTATAATTCGATGCTAAAAATTGGTTGTATCTGAATTTCACTATGTTTTCATTAAAATATTTACAAGTAGAAATTTATATACTATTTCAAAAGATAATAATTTTTTTTTCGATATTATCATGGTGTATTTATAGATGTAACCGACATCGAAGCCTGTGATGTGCCAAATAGTACACACTCACCTTGCATATCGGAAACCGCTACTCGCTGTGAGCAAAAGCAGTTATATTAGTAGTTATAAATATATTAACATACATACAGGCTAAGTTTACATGTAAATTTAAATTGTTGCTTATATCTATCTATATTATATGGAAGAAGAAAGCGAAAAGTGGGGAACGGAAGTGTTTTAAACTAGGTTCCCAGGTTCTATATGCCTACCCTGCTAGTCGTCAGACTGCTATGTACGGTATACACAGTGCTATTGCAACTGTTCTATGATATACTGAACAAAATGTTTTTAAAGTCAGTGTTGATATCAATGTTCAAAGTGATTACCTTATAAAACAGCATAATTTAAGCAATTTTTTTTAACATTTTTTCCATACTAAAGCCCTACAAATTTAAAACAAGCGGACTTCGGACCTGCCAAACCTTAATCTATCTTTTTTTACATCTTCATACTCTACATACATTACGTGATAATGTAGAGTATTGAAAAATTTTTGCATATTAAACCAGCAATGTATAACATATGCGACAGGTAGCTCGACCGGTTTCTGCGTAAACAATTTAGCTCTCTTGTGTAACTCGCTAGTCAGTACTAAAAAGTAGAGACGTTTTTTTATCTACATACATGTAAGTAAGTATGGCGGTAATTATCGAATTATACGATATATAGGTTTTTTAAAAGGGCATAGAGGTGTATGTTGATATGAAGGAAAAAGCTGTTCTCGTCTTTCATGCATTAGCGGAAGGTGATTTATAATGTTGATTGCTGTTAGAATTTGTGTAATTGGACTTGGACTGAATTTTTAAAAGATATATGTTTCTCTAATACGTAAGATTGAGTGTAGTACACTCCATTAAAATCAGATTATAATACGTTACGCAGGAAGAAAACCTTTCTTATGTAATTTTTATCTGAATAAAAATTACATAAGAAAGGTTTTCTTCTCAATACATATTTTTTGCCGCCAGCTTAGCTTTATTTAGGAAGGACGTACAAATGGTGCTTATTTTTTTTGTGTGCTCTACATAACTATTGTATAGTAGACAAATTAGAATTCATTACGCAGAAAGTCCGTAAATATGTAAAGTTGAAAAATTCTTCTCTGTGTCTTATGAATCAGCTTTCTCAGAAGAGATGAGTTGTATTTTAACAAACAGACTGCATGAAGTAACGCGTCAACATTTGCTGTAAAATAAATGGTAAAAAATGAATCCATGTCAACGCATTAATAAGTAATGTGAGGTAAGATTTAGTTTCGATATTTATGAATAGATTTAAATTTTTTAAATATATTTTGTTTATATTTATAGTATATCATCCGAACTCAGTGGAAACGAAACGGAACTGCCTTAATGGGAACGAAGTGTCTTAAAGGTTTCTTCTGCCTAGCCCGCTAGATGCGGCATATAGATCGTGTATATAAATATTTATTCGTAAATATTTACATAAAAATATTTACAAATGATCAAATATTAAATACTTCCTTGGATATAACTTCTGTATATGTAGATACCTTTATGAAGAGACATTTTAGCTGTACACTATATACTGCATATATCGTGGTCCGAGCGAACCTGTCCCAAGTTCCTCATTTCCCACCTAGGAATTATATTCTATAAATAATACAATATCCAAGAGTTGTTATCAGGAAACATTCAATAAATCATGTTATCTTGGCCCGTGTCTCTTCTGGAGGTAATCGTTTGAATTGACCCAATTGCTTTTGCCCTTAATGGCATCGAGAAATTTCTATGCGTGAAAATGATAAGCTGTTCCACTGAGCTCGTGTAAATGATATGCCTCATATCTAGGATAGCTTTCAGGTACTGTTAAGTTGCGTATATAAAACCTACTTGTAATATCCACTACATGCATTTATTTAACATATAATATGTTCGTATATAAAAGTAAAATTTATATAAAGCTACAAATCACAATAAATTTAGGAAAGTTGATGTTACTTGATTGCGTTTTTCTTTGTAACAACTTCGTAAATCACGTAAAATAACTTAAATAAATAAGATTTTACATTACGCTATTTAATACCTTTGATATCAAATAAAACTATATATATTGTTTAATTTAAAAGGTGAACTGTGAGTATTAATACAAATCACTACGTTCCGCTGTACGAATGTTGTGTTAGGGGAAATAGTGTGATGGTTGTCATAAATATTCAGTGTAGAAGTTCCTTTAATTCTTGTCGATAAAATTATCCAATGTTTAATGAAACTTGACATAAAGGAAGTTATGTAGTGGTGTATAGAAACGCAAGGATTTTTTTACATCTGAAAGGAAAAACGGTATTTTACTTCTTAAAGAACACGTTAGCAAAGTTATAACAAAACTAACAATAATATAAATGCGATATTAAATAGAGAAAAAAAAAAACACGTTTTTCTTACACGAGCACTAGGCAAGAATTTTTAAAATAATCCAGAAACCTGTACAGAGCAACAAGTTTAGAGCTTTTTTTTTCCATAAAATTAGATTTTATGATAAGAAATGCGATAAAAAGACACAATTCTTAAGCGAAATGATTACATCATGTAATGGTACTTAAAAAGAGTCGTCTGAGATTTTTGTAAAATGCTACCACTTTGCTTATAAGCGAGCCCATTGTGTACCTTTTATACGTTGGAATGCATCCTCCTTGTGCTGGCTGAATAAATTATTACGCATCATAATATTGATTTTCGTATTGTTTATTGTAAGAGTTGTATTTCTGCTCCTATACTATTGAAATACTTTAAAAAGTTACATAAATTATATTCTTTTTATGTTTTATGTAGATTGAGGCCGTCGTGGCGCGGGGGCACAAGGGTGTGATTGCAACGCGATGGATGTGCCTGCAATTTAATGAATTATTATTATTTTCATTTCTTCGCTCTCACCCCAATGCAAAAGTCCACCGTTGAGATCCACTATTCAACACGCAATACCACAAAAAAAATTGTCGGAAAGGTTCCCTCTGCCTACCCTGGTTTGTGCGGGACACAGCGTGAAGCTGAAGAAGATTTGGCTCCCGCTCTAATGTTAGTGCATAAATGTTTTATTCAAAATCTCGAAGTTATATAGTTTGATTGAGTAGCAAAATAAAGCGAACAATGGCTATGGACAATAGTTCAAATTTTACTATTACAATATTTTATAATGTAAAGTTAAGCTACACTAGACTGCACTACAATAGTCGCAAATAAAAAAGTAGCTTGGCGCCTTTTTCCGAATAGCAGGGCTTGAAGAGGGGGCCTTGTGATAAGACAGTCTGTTCTCCAAGCACCGCCGAAATGTATAGAATTTAATACTGCATCAATAGCGATAATTTAATATTTTAAATGACGCGATAGAACCTACAATTGTCGTGATTATAATCAGCCGCTGTCCCCCCGCGACCTTTATATAAATACATTTGTATTGAAGAGATAAGTATAACATTTCATTTTTGAATTATAATCTTAATTTGTAATACTGAACTGGTATTTTTGTTTTTAACTTCTGACTAGTCGCCACTTTTTTTTTCGAACATGACATTAATGCTATTAACCCTATTGGCTTTTACGTTCAACTCCAGTTGGATAGAGAAGAGGTACTCTGTCCCTAAAGATACTAGTCATCGTTTGCAATTTTTTGTGTGCACTTCAAGACGTTAGACTGAAATTACTCCGTTAGTCTACCACTCCTGCAGGAATTTCAAGAAACGTTTTCTTAGTCCCTTTTCTAACCTCAACCTACCTACATATCAACTTTTTGCTACAAATTTTAAAAAGTTTTATATTTATCGACAGATTTATTTAACCTCGTTAATCCGTATGCTTCAAACAAATTTTAGATATTAGATTTTTTATTCTCATTACCGCCTTATCTTATTCAAGGTTTTTATAAAATTGAATTCTATTTGCCTGTTAGCAACAAACTTTTTATTTAAATATAATGAAAATTTAAATGCTAAATAATATTTAAGTGTCACTAAGTCTATAAATGTCCATAAGCACGCCATTATGTATCACTATTTACTACTCTGCAAGTGATTTTTCTGTAATTTACTTAACCTTTGCATAATTGGTTACTGTTTTACCAATTTTATTATTATGAACTAACGGACTCTACATACCTGGTTTCTTTAATATACGTTTCTCTATATAAACATAGTTGCTTAACATTCGGCTCTTAGTCCCATAATCATAAGATCATTAAAATATAATGAATGATAGTCTTGGATCGATTCTTCCCTACAGCGATAATTTTAACTCTATTAAATGTCAAGAAAGGTTCCACGATAACATATTATTAGCAATATTACGTTACGACCGAACACCTTTCTATACAGGTGGCAATAAAAATATCAGTTTCTCAAACAGTTTGTTTACCACAAATTAAAAAAAAAATAGTTTGTCTATTTAGATGAGTGTTATGAAGGTAGAGTTACTAAAACATTCCAAACGTCGCCAAAATTAAAAATTTTATGAACTTTCTCACTTTCATAGAAATGGCACAATACATTAAACACTATACTTTGAACGTAATCAGCACCGTGAATTTTCGACTTTCCCACGTGTTTTCCAAACACTGTAATCCTTTGTTCACTTTCTATGCACCGACACTAAATATATGTGTCACGCTATATGATCCCATCCATTCACAGAGTTTTACAATGATACACAAAATATAGGAAAATGCGAAAATTTCCAAAATATACAGCTACATCCCGCGACTGCGCGCGCGCAACTGACATGGCGCCAGCCAACCGTGTAGAGCTTCTTTGAGAAAGAAATAGCGCTATATATTATCCGTTTACGTGACAAGGACAGATATGTAGTCATCCCTTCATCAGAAGTCATACTCGTAGGTTTTAATTGAATCTGAATCATAAACGGCGACTCTCATTTGCGGTTTAATTACTAGAAAGTTGAATATCGATCGATGTATATTCTTAATTCATTTATTTCTGTTTTATATTTTATTGCTTCAATGATTACGAGTATATACGTACGTTGATTTCTCTTCTATAATTATTTGTCGTTCTGACTGCATGTTCAATTTATTTTACCAGGCGCATAAATTATTTCTTTTTGTAAAAAATAACATGTTTTATTAACGGAATAAATAAAATTTTAGTGAAATATTACTTAATTTTTTAATATATTACTTGTAAGACAACCAACATGAAGTATTTATAAGTATCAATCTTAACAAACTTGATAATACTCGTATGTCTTCTTTTTGAGTTCTTTTTTTATGATACTCGATAAAAGAATCCTATAAGACATTATACATCCCTATTTATTAAATACTTTTGTTTTTTATATCTGTAAAAATAAATAAATATATTAAACAATATACGAGTATATCGAAAGTGACGCTCATTGGTACAAACTGTTAGTGTTAATAACCCTTAACGGCGCAGCATGTGACAGCAAACTTGGCGGTTATGAGTTCTATTCTCACTCGGGTGACTCTTAATACTAGGTACCCTATATTACCTGCGTATTTGACCTTCTATGTTGATTAACTTAGTTTTACTTCTTTTTTGTACTACTTGTCAAATATATTGAAATTGGCAAAGTGGGATTACTATAACGTATAAGAGAAATTTTATATACCATAATAGTAGAGTGCAAACTTAAGAATAATAAATTTGTTAATAATATATATGTAAAAAACAAATCTAGTTGCGTCTTATACTTACTTTATAATTTTGTCATGTTTCTGCATATTATAATTTCTTGTTCCTTAAATAAATTACTAGAAAATTATAAATGGTTTTCAATTAAATTATTCTATGCTTCGCAGATGTCAGACATATATTCATGTAAGCGTATCATTGAATTATGTAAAACACATTAAAATACAGGTATCTACATATTGTGTTGATTAGTGACCGCGGTTGAGGTAATTTCGAAAAGAATGCAGGATACGAGAGGTCCTCTCGTCGCCTCGAGCAGCCTTCTCATATGATTTGCTACCAATCAGCGTAATAGCTTCACGCGAAGGTGCTCCTGCCAGTGGAAAATGTCCAAAGAAATACTGACGTTTTTTTGTTGTCTATAGAATGAATTTCTGAAAAAATGACAATATTGGTTAAGCTTTAATATAACAATATAGATATTTATATAAAAATAAATATTTATTATTTTATTTATAATTATTTTTTCATTTATATTTAGTAACATATTTGTATCAAGAATGATTTTGTTAGTTACAATAAAAACAAATATCTTTTAAACGATAGATATATCTTGTTTGTAAGTCGTATAATTTCTACAAATGATTTTTTCTACATACTTTTTCTACATTTTCTTTTTGCCCTTATAATATATGTACGAATATATAGCATACAGACAGTATAAATAACACCAGTAACATATCACATGTATTTCTGAATGTGTTGCTCAGTGGTATTAAATAGATAGAGCTCAGGTAAATGTAAGTATTTCCTATAGCAGTAATATATGTATTCAAATTACATAACTTTAGATTGAATTTCAATAATTCAATCGTGATCTGATCTCTGGATTGTTGGAAACACGTTCCAAGTGTCTTTTAAATTCATAGTACCGCGGATGATGAGAGCACGCGCTTCGACTCTACCTCGCCATTTACTGACTCCGCCAAATGCCTCTTTAAACTATAACTGTAAAGCTCGTTTTCAATTGAGAAAATTTAATACTAAAATGAAAATTATGTTTATAGCAAAGAATCTCTTATAAAAGTAATTAGGACCTTAAAACTATATAATAATGATTCTAAATAGCTTGACAAGATCATAAATTGGTAGCCAGGTAGTGTAGCAGGCTGGTTGATAACGATTTAAGATTGATTTTATATTCTCTTTGAGTCCAATGCGACGCTGAAGTCATCTTGTAAAGCGTAAGGAATTATTTAGCATTCATATCGCTGTATGTGTTTGACAAAAATAGACAAATAACTATACGAATTTCAGTTTAAATCATTTAATTTAAAAACAATAGATTTTCTTTAGTAATAAAAATATTATGTGAAATAATTATTCAATGTAATATAGGACAAGGTAGAGTTTAATAAGTTACCAACTAATCTTGAGGATTGAAATTACTAAAATTACTTTAAAGTTGTACTCAAAAGAAAATCACCAGATATAATCAAATATATAACATATTTTCGAATTCCGAGACGCATTAGATTCGGGAAGTATGCAAGCGTAGCAGCCGAGTTAGGGCCCATTGTCTCTTCCCACAATACTCGCAGTGGTGATTTATTGTAACCGATGGCTGCTTGGGACATTCTAGAACGCTATGTTATATTATTCTATACAATGGTTTTCCTCTGTGTTTGACCAAAAGAAATGTCTAGGAATAATGAAAAAAAAAGTAAAATTGTGACAGTAAAGTTCAAATATTATACATCGAAGAAATTGATGAAATGAATGTCATGCTTAAGATATTACAAATCGATAGTGTTACTTGCAAATTTGTTTGCGTGGACTATGATTATTTTTTTTTCGTTTTGGTAGAAATATTGGGAGATCTTCTCGTCCTCCAGAAACAATGTTCCCCGCGTGGTGTCGGCTGCCCGATATCTGTACGTTACTCAATAACGGAAGAATTTTATGCATATATATTTAAAGCCACATTACATATTCTGCTTAGTGTAAGTCTTGAAGCAATTTCTGATATAATTTTCAAAAACTTTATGTAATAAGCATAAATATTAGCTTATAATTATTATATTATTAATATATAAGTTTATACTTAATATACATAAATATATAGACGGCGTGAATATTTATAAATATATTCACGCCGTCATGACTCAGTACTACATCTGACTGTAAGCGTGTGACGTACAAATGGTTCTTGATTCAATCTCTCCTCGGTGGGATGAGTAAATTGTATTTAAATTATTTTAATTTTTCTGCTCTGGTTGAAAAAGCGTATCATTAAGTTCCATCATACAACAAACTATTTCTAGAAAATGGGACGGCGAGACGAAAAGTCGACTATACTAGAGAAGACTGCTATATATAGAAAATTTTTTACATTTTTATACACGAATATATCATGTAAATCCACAAAAGACTTCTTTCGCGCTGTTTTCTTATTAAAATCATTTACAATATAAATTAAATAACTACAATACTCAATACTGTATTATTATACAATAGTTGTACATATAACGTTACTGTCAATTACACTACTACCGTGCGTTTGATCGCCGCGGAACCCTATGAAAATGTTATAATCACGTTTTATTGCTTTGTTTCATTAAATATTACAGATCAGAGAATAATAACATTTAACATTCTTGGATGAACAATATTAAAAGTTCCAAGTTATGAGGATATAAAAATAAACACTGATATTTATTATTATATGTATAATTACATATTAATATGTACTCAAATTTATATTTGCGTTTTTTGCTCTGGTATCGAGGAACAAGCGCTGCGTTGAGTTCCGCCACTCAACAAGCAATACCACTAGAATTCGGCGGAAAGTGGAGAACAGAGTATGTAAACACTATGTTCCCTCTGCCTACCCTGTTGTGTGCGGGATACAGCGTGAAGCTGATTTTTTTTATTACATAATATTTTATGATGCCGTCGTAGCCGTAATAACTGAGTGTCCTATCAGTATGTGTGAAGCTGAAGAAATCCGCAAAGCAAATATAATCTACAAAATTCTTATAAAAGTACATTCAACTTATTTTAAATCTTACGTTATTTTTAAGTTCAAAATTAAAAAAAAATAGAAAATATATAAAAACAACTCTCGTTAACGCGCCCTTTCAACTGCCAACCTGCCCAGCACCTGCTCTATTTGACCGCACTTAAACATCTTTTTTTGAACTCCGGTCAGTAAATAGTGGTTATATAGTTATTTAACAACTTCATGCTTTTTCCCGCATACTCGTATGTCTTCTAAGGAACTTACATTCATTCAAATTTTAATAAATCATAGATACATACGTACATGAGCAAAAGTAAGAATTGAATTTTACATCTTTGAACGTAAAGCTTAAAATGATATATGCTGACTACTTGGCTCGACGTCAAAAAAGATAATAAATAGAGTTTCGCTTACGTGTTGTTGAATTGTGCCACTCACACCCTATATCTGGAGAACTGAAACACTAAGTTCTCTCTTCACATACCCATATTACACTTCATATTCCTCTATGAATGGGAATTGTTACCGCTTCTGCTTTTATATTGAGAAAAAAAAACTTGCTTGTCTCACTTTTTTTAACCTACTTTCAAACAAAACGAGGTTCGCAATTTGTCGAAATCGTTTTTAAAACAAAAAAATATGCTTAATCTCTATTAAAGTGAAATGAAAATGTTAGTCAAAGACAAAAGTAACGTTCAGCTATAAGTTCTATAATAGTGGGGCCATAAATTTGACGGCGCTATCTGTTCGCGAAGAGCTGCTTTTAAGATAAAACGTCCTTATGATTTTAAAATATTGATTTGCGATACTTATTTTAATTTCAACTTAACGAACTTTATTTATGTATCTACATTTATTATTATATAATTATCTCTTCGGGGTATATTGTTAGATTATATTAACTTTGTTTCCAATTATATATTATACAGACTTCAAATACTATTCAGAATTAATTAGGACGAAAAACTGGAGAACGGAGACACTAATTATTAAACAAAACTTAATCTGCAAGAGGCAAAATAGAGAAAGGCTTAATAAAAAAATTGTCTTTTCCTAACTCACGCACTCTCATCTGTTTAGTCAAAGCGTTAGTTAGCACTAGACTTTGTCTCTCTACTAAAGTGGCGGCCTCTTAAGTAGTTGTCTCTTTTTTATCGAATGTTTTCTAAGCTTTTAGCGAGTCCTACTCGACCTATAAGGTTTCGGTATTACTGATAAGTACCGTGCTTAAGTAACAGGTATTCGCTTTGATCGCCGCAGGAGACCAATTAGAAATTGTTGAAGTGAAATCGTTTACTCTATGTGGTGTTTTATCTTGTAATCTCAGGTTTATACTCGATATAAGTGACTGAATGTTGGGATAGGTGTGATAATAGCACCAA
This sequence comes from Heliconius burneyi, assembly GCA_018247715.1. Taxonomy (NCBI): domain Eukaryota; kingdom Metazoa; phylum Arthropoda; class Insecta; order Lepidoptera; family Nymphalidae; genus Heliconius; species Heliconius burneyi. The sequence continues at coordinate 12,305 of DWGR01001953.1, forward strand.
TAAAAATAGCAAAATGACGGTTAGAAGTTAAAATATTAGCCTTAATGAATCATGTTCCGAACTATACTACCAACTATATAAATAATGATTACCTATTACATTAAGGTTCATTTTTTAATAAAACTGAAAAGTCTAAATCAAGGAAATTATTTTAATAATTATTAATTTGGGATTAATTTCTTGGTACATTTTTCTAATATTTGTATCCCGTGGATGTACCGAATAGTCATTTTAATTACAATGTGGCTTCTAGTAAATTCCTCAATTATTTTTAACCAACTTCTGTAAGAAAAGGAAGTTAACAATTCGACTTTGTTTTTTTTATGTTTGTTACCTCAGAACTTTTGACTGGGTGGACCGATTTGGATGATTTTTTTTATTTGAAAGGTAGTGCTTCCCATGTAGTCCCATTTTTTAATTTTTTTTCTGACAAAGGTATCTATGAGAAAATCACATAAATCTTATATTTGCATTCGGTATGTACGCGACAAATGGGCGAATAACTCAATGTGGCGTCAACCAATTTCCATAATTCTTTTTTATTTAAAAGGATACACTTCAAGGATAGTCTGGTGAAAGTTTGGTAAGGTTCCAATTGTGGGATCCGGTAAAAATTGATTGTTTTTTTTTTATGGTAAAATTTTTATTATACTGTAAGATTTTTTAACTTTAACCGATTTCGATGATTCTTCTTTTATTTAAAAGGATGCACTTTAAGAATACTATGGTGAAAGTTTGGTAAGGTTCCGATAATGGGGTCTAGTCGAAATTGAAAAAGTTTGTTTTTTTTTTTGGTAAAAATTTTATTATACTGTAGTATTGTTACGACTTCAAGTTCAACTTCAACGGATTTCAATGATTCTTTTTTTATTTAAACGGATATACTTCAAAGATAGTTTAGTGAAAGTTTGGTAAGGTTCCGATTATGGGATCCGGTCGAAATTGATAAAGTTATAAGATTTTTTTTATTATGTATGTTTTTCTCATTATACTACAATGTTAGTTTGCATGTTGTGTTTGCACCTAATTAAGTGAAATCTTACATAGGACAACCACCACCAATCGTTGACTACCACTACCACCATTGCCACTCATTTAAGAAGCATCCTTTTATGGTATACTCATCACTTAAAATCGTAAAATAAATTAATTTTTAACAAAAAGAAAGTCAAGCAAAGGCTACAACGACCTTACTACATATTACTAAGCTACAACGACAACTACCTTACTACAATATCAAATTAGTGAGCCAGTTTGTCTTACTTGGCACCGACTTCAAAATCATAAAATCTTTGTAAAATTATTTTGTTCCTTTTTAGTTCGTTATTAGAAGTCGGTTTTTCTTTTTGTTAAAAATTAATTTATTGAACCCATATTAATTGTAATTCTATAGAAAATTTATTTCTCTTAGTTGGAGCCAGTGCCAGCATACAGTTAAATGTAAATAGATCAAGCAGCCATCTCCATTCTAGAGGACATTTAAAAATCACAGTACGAACGAGGAAACCATTAGTCACTGTTATACTTACGTGACTGACGCGGGTCAACAAAAAATGTTACAACTACATCTCCTGCAAATCAAGCTTAGCTCATCTTTATGTAACAACAAATAATTAATGAATGACAAGAAAAGTTTATTTTTTCTATGTGAAATTACAAGTTTCTGTGTTTACCTTACATATTTAACTATGTAACTATGTAACTACTCCACCCGCGTCGTCGAATAGAAATAACTGAAAAATTGTGTATGAAACATTCTATGTGCCCGAGGTAATTTTGGCCACAGATACAGTGGGAACCTGGTAAACTAGTGTGTCTTAACACAAGATTCCCATTTAGACACTTCCGTTCTGTATTTTCTGGAAAATTCTTAAGACATGTTGAATGGCGAATCTCTGGAGAGAAAGAGAATGAAATCATTAAATATTTCATTACCCCGAGTGGAAACCGAACCTACAACCTTCGTGTCTGCCAGTCACATGCTTCTGCCGCTGCGTCCTGTTCTACACTGAAACTATTAACGTGATGTAATATACTCGTAGACTATCAAATACAAAAAGTTTTTTTTCAATTCCAACGAGTAGTTCATGATGTTAGATTAGGGCGTCCAAACTAACCAATTTTTCAACTCTTTAATATAAGTATAGATGTTTTTTTTAGATAATGTATAAGAATTTTGGCGTAGCGGGATTCAAATCTGTGGCTCTTGGAAACCGTTGAATTGAATATAAATAACAAGTATAACTTGTCTGAACTACATATGTCAACAGTTTCGTCACATCAACTGACTCTACATCACTCCGCAGTTAGTAGAGCAATCATTTAATGTTTTTGAGCTCATTTGAATTGGCCGGAAGGTGATTTTAATTAAAGCAGTCTTCATTAAGCTTCGAAGTTAATTAATTAAGTACGT
>DWGR01001954.1:0-14717 GCA_018247715.1 Heliconius burneyi
CAGAACTCAACGCCACGCTTTGCTTCGAAACCGGAGCGAAGAGATGGAAATATAAACGTAAATAAATATTTCACCACCTCGAGTGGGAATCGAACCCACAACCGTCGCGTTACAGTCACACCCTTGTGCCCTTGGGCCACAAATGGCCTCTTATTTTAGTGCATATAATAATAACATATTTTCATATACGTGAATACTACTCATACGTTATCGCATAATTGGCTGTGGTTTGGGTGAACGTTGTAGTTGCTAACTTAATTTCTATTTGTAGGTAAAATTTATATTTAGAATATAATATAATATGGAATACTAGGGTTTATGGTGATTTAGTTTGACAAACTGCGAAATTAGATTCAGCTATAAAACAAATGTCATATTGCTTTTTATAGATGGAAAGTTCAGAGCGGTTAAAGTTCAGAGTTATCTATAGATATTTATAAAAAAATTGTAATTGATCGGTGTCTGTACATAAAAAATATTGTTGAAGACCTTTATCAATGTAAGAGAACCCAAAAAAATAAATATTTTTTAAATTTTCGTCTCTGCGTTTGTTTACGCAGAAACCTATTTATTTACTCATAGGTATAGTTTTCAGTATATGGTATGATGGCAAACTTCCCTTAGCATTTGTTTGTGTTTATTTTATTTCAATCGGTTCTCAAAAAAAAAATGTTATGTCAATATAAAGAGTGCGACAATATTGCTATAAAATAAGTATTTACTTTAATTGGTTAAAATTTTAGTTTTATGAATATTGTCTTTAAAAATAATAATAATGTTTTGATAATGTCTAGTTTGTGGTAAGAGAGGTAAAGGGAGACCTTGGTTGGCTTTCTAAAACACAGTGTCAAAGACACTGGAGGAAGATCACGTAAAAAACATGAGGAGGAGGAGGATAGTTTTAAGACACTCCATTTTCCACTTTTTCTCAATACCAGAGAGAAAAAATAAAAATATAAATTGGAATAAATATTTGATTTCCTCGAGTGATCGAACCCATAACCAATCATTCTTACAGTGACACCTTGTTCCCCTGCGCCGCGATTGGCCTGGTTTTATCTTTTCGTGAAATGGTTTAATTTAATTTTTGTGAAGATAAATGTGATTTGAGTGGCACAAGCGTGTGACTGTAAATATGTGTGACATGACAGGTTATGAGAGAAGGAAATTAAATATTGATGTAAATTTATATTTACATGTTTTCGCTTTGGTTTCGAGGCAAAGCGCGACGTTGAAATCCTCCTCAGCACGCAATGCCTCCAGAATTTGGTGGAAAATGGGTAACGGAGTGTTTTTAATACTAGGTTGCCACTGCCTTTCCTGCCGTGTGTGGGACACAGCGTGAAGCTGAAAAAGTGGAGAGAAATGAAAAGTAATATAGTCGAACATTACCAAAGAAAGTAATATTTCGTTAAATTATTATAACTGTCCATTTTCTCGAATATATTAGAATTTGTAACATTTGCACCATCCTATACCATTTACTGTATTAAATAGATATAACTTATTCATCCGATTTAAAAAAGTTTTTATATAACCGGTTTTCATAGAACCGATTTACAAAAGCTTGCACTCCAAGCTTGAAATATTTTCTTATATCAACTATTCTAAAACTTAATTAAAATATGTACATTATAAACTATGAGAACATTTAAATTTAAAGATCAGTGTATTTGATCTTAAAAAAAACTGATATACAAGAGTCAATACGATTGCGTTACGATGCCTCATATGACTTTATATACATAAAATACAGTACAGCCGTTACCCAGGGGCTAGGGTCGTACATAACAGATGTAGCGCTCGTTGAAATAGTCTCTATTCTACGAAGTCCATACGTACATGCAGAATTGTATATTAAAAGGCAATATTACTTGAAAGTTGATGCCGTCGTGTCATAAGCGTGTGATTGTTGTGAGTTCGATTCCCACTCGGAGAAATTAACTCTGCTTTTTGTTTACCTTTGACCTTTATGTTGTTACAATTAACAATATGTCTAATTAAAAAACAATTAATATCAATTCATGAGAGAAAGTTGAATTAAACGAGTTTAAAAAATCGCTTTCCTGATTGAAGTTAGCATTTAAAGCTTCAAAACAAAGTTTGGGAAATCCCTTTTCTTCCTTAAGAGGGCACAGCGGACATCCTTATGATATTATCAGAGAGATTGATTGATTACCATTTAATACTTTAATATTACAGAGTGTCGGGTTGCGTCCAGTTTCCTGACTAACTTCTAATTTGAACTTAATCAAAACTGAAGTATTGTGAATATTTGTAACTTTCACAAGTTACTATGATAATATTTAAGTTATACAGATAACAGTCATTACTTGTAGCAAATTGCTTTGTTGTTTTAAGTTAATATTTCAGTAAAACAAAAGAAAATTATAGCAAAAGCTCAAATCTTTAGATCGAATCGTTTGAAACAATACAACTTTATTTGATGTTTAAATAAAATAGTTGAGATGCGATGAGAGAGAGAGAGAGAGAGAGATGAGATGAGATACGAGGTGAAAGTTTACAATTACATTTTTTATTATTAAAGAAAATATGTTAGTACGTTATACACTCTGTAACCCGCAACATGTTAAGACACTCTGTTACCCATTGAAATAATAATAAGTTGTATAAGTAGCTGTAGCATATATTCGTATATAGCTATACCAAATTCATTATTTATTAATTTAGCCCATGAAAGGATTGAAAAGACTTTTGAATTCCTTGTTTAATTTGCATGTTGTTTTGTACAGACATTTTTGTTCTAACAAAAGACTTCGAACAAAAGGTTTGCGGTGTTCTTATTTGCACCGCTTTGAGGTAAACTCAAGATTAACAATTATGTACTGTGATATGCTTAAATTATAAAGTTAATTAGCAAACATCACTTCTTTTCAATATTTCAAAAATATTATATTAGAAATGTCGTTATTTTTTAAATGACTGCCTTTCGATGTAATCATTTCATGTTACGCGCGAGAAATATTTTAGATCTAGTGCTTAGAAAAGTTCTTAAAACACGTTATTTTTTTATTACATCGATACAACAAGTAAAGACCTAATTATTTTTGCGATTATTTTAAGTAATATTATCTATGTAACTAGATTATCTGCACCCATACCACGGACTAATGCAAAGGATTCGAAATGTCGAGTTTTCAAAATTGTATAGAGTACTAAATGTATATTTCTGGATACCCGCGAATAATCTGCTTAAATAGTATAATTTAAAATAAAATAACTGTATTTATAAATGTTTTGTTTAATTTCTTTTTATTTTGAACAATAAAAAACAATTGTTATGTTTATTAACATAGCTATTAATAAATAAAAAAAATCACATTCATAATTGTTAAATCGTTCAAGTAAATCAATTTACAAAATACTTTGAACAGTTCTTGTTTCAGTGAGCCAGAGGCACCGTGACGCGTCCTCCTTCAGCCGCGCATGACACTCGCGACGGAGGAGCAATTTGTCACGCTCCTTGCCGGCAAATGGTAACCACTTTTTATATTTATACACTCTATTGCGTCCCTTGATACACGTTTTTAGGGATCTGTACTTCAAAATGGAAAAACGGAAGTTTTATTCGATCATCTTGTGGTTCCATCGTCGTTTAGATCGCGTGGAGGTATCAAATTTAAATTATTATTAGATATTCAAGTGTATGGTCCCTTGAAGCAGTGAAACAAATCCAGCTTTTGAGTCATCGCAATCAAAAGATAGGTAGATTTATGCATCGATTTTGATGCATTTTGTATGGAATTCGCAGCGTTATCAAAATCTTTCAAAGCGTAAAAAAATCTCCCAAAATCAAAATCTCTAGGGAATCTTACAATGCAAATAAAGGGAAAATCCCTAAAAGTGAAAATTTATATGACGACGTGCACAGAAAAAAAATCATTACCAACTTATATTTGTATTTATTTTCATACAAGATGAGTATAGACATATGCCCGTAAGTTTCTCAATTTTTATAAGTTGTACTTCCCGTTTACTTACAATTCGGGAATTGGTACGGAAACCTTGGTGGTTGAGTCCGACTCGCACTTCACCAGTTTTTTGATAAATTTATCTTATAAAAGTGTCAGTAGTATGAAAAGATGAGCTAGTATATATGTACTTTCAAGATTATGTTCTGTTTATTGGATATAAAATGTGTCCTATAAAGTTTCTATAATAAAGGGAATATGGGTTATTGTTTTAGATTGTAACCAAGTAAAAACATTATTTATAATTGTTTTAGCGTTACGCTGTATCCCGCACATAACAGGGTAAGCATGGGCATCTAGTGTTAAGACACACCGTTCCCATTAAGACACTTCTATTCCCTATTTTCCGCCGAATTCTGGTGGCCTGTTACGTAGCGGATCTTGACGCAACCGCTTTACCTCGTTACCAGAGTAACTTCGAGGATCGAATATACAATCTGTCGTATTTACAGTTGTACACTTGTGCCTCTGCGCGACGTCTGGCCCTTATATATTTTTTTAAATAAATTAAATCAAATCGGCTTCACGCTTTATCCCGCACACAGCGACTAGGCAGAGGGACCTAGTGTTAGGACAATCCGTTCCCCACTTACTCCCGAATCTTGATTTTTAATGTCTAAATTGTTCATTTAATTTCTTGGTTATTTTAGTACTGTATGAAATACTGCGTCATGTTTTATAAATATAAGCTTTAGTTTTCCATGAAAATTATAAGTTAATTTTCCATACTATACAAACTAATATGTAAGTCTACTTATTTTAATAAAATTGTAGGATCAATGTATTTTCATTGAGAAGGAATACTTGCAAATTTAAGATTTAGAAGTATTGCTTCTAAATGTTTCTAAAAGTACGTATTTGATATTAATTGTTACAGATACAGTTGATAATTGATATCAACATCATATAAATAAAGTAAAATTTGTGAAACGTTTTTGTAACTGTGACCGGAAACTTTTGTTTTTAATTACGCTTTATGTGCTTATAATTTCAAATGAATCACTTATTTAATAAGAGCAAGACAAATTTAATTGTTATAGTCCTCTTAATAAAATAAAGAAAATAAAAATAAATCGACTTCAAATATATGTACAGTCTGTTGAAAAAGATAAATAAATTAAGTGCGAGTTGGATAACGATGCTTTCAAAGTAAATTTAAGCTTTAGTGATCTGATAATGATCTACAACTAACATAAGTTTGCAGGTATATACACTCATTTTGTAAGAAATGAACTACAAATTTAAGGTTGTAAAGATTTTTTTCTATAAAATATCTATAAATTATCACTTTTCGGAGTTTACCTTTTATTTGTAAGTTCTCACTTCGTGCCAATGTTCATAACTATGTGTCCACGGAAAGTAACTTATAAGTTTAGATTACGTAGCGTATTTCGTACAGAATGCTCGTAAACGCTCGTATTTTTTGATTGCATTGACCTTGAGCTTGATATTTTCTGGGCTTCAGGGAATCATAGATCTAAATATTTGTTATTCCTATCTAAATATTTGTTACTCCACGCGAGATAAATGGACTCGAGTACTTTTGGATAAATGGTCTTAACAGACGGACAGACGGACGACAAAGGTACGGAACCCCATATACCTAACTTAAATTTTGAATTAAAAATATGAAAAAATATTACCATCACGTACAATTCTCGATGAAAATACCTGACCACAATTATATTTAGTAGATTTATACTGAGAGATAACATACATCGCAAATTATTATGAATCATATAAAATTTTCCATACTGTACTAAAAATAATATTTTTCACGAACAGATTTATCAAACGGCACTTCGATTATAACAAATGGTATTGCAGTCAGAAGTAACCCCCGGGGCTCGGACAGCGAGAAACATTGTCAAGTTTGTGATGACAGAGTATAAATTCTAAAGTGCTTTTAAAGTTTTTAAGTAATTTGTATGGTTAATGCTAGTTTTCAATCTGTACATGTTTTATATGTAAAGTTTCCTTAAATTAGAATAGATTTGAATGAGGTAAGATTTAGGTAAGTACTTGTTATTTGTTGAAAAATATGTACTAATATATTATTGCAGTTATTCATACTTTGAGAGCATATAAAACTCTTTTGCTCACTTCTTTTGATAATATATTTGTTATAAAATGAACCAAGGCCTTCGCAGCGGCACAAGAGTGTGACTGTACACGACGTTTGTTGGTTCGATCCCCACTCGAGGTAGTGAATTTTTTTATTTACGTTTAAAATTCACTCTAGTGTCAAGGCACAGAATCGGGATCTACAAAGACGTTGTTGTTGGAACAGTTACTGACATCAAACAAAGATTAAATAACTTATTTAATGATAATGTATATTAGCAACTGAAATTGAAATCTAATATGATACATTTTATTATTTATATAACGTAAAAGTTTCGAAACTTGACCTCTACAAAGTTGGCTTATTATTTAATCGAGTTCTCTGGATCAAAAGATATATTTACCAGCATTTTTTAAGATATACAAATTTCGGTAAATGCTTACTTAAATCAAAGTGATCTACACAAAAATAAAGATAAGTATATACTGGGTAACATTTCCGTTGAATCTCGTCTTGCAAATTTAAGCCACTTATCTGGTGTGGTTTTTTGTGCAGGACAGAAATAAATAACTTATTGGGATTTTTTAGTGATGTATTAGTATATTGAGGCCATGACCATTACTTGATTATTTATTAAATTTGAAATAAAAAGTGCAATAATCTTATGGAAGAAGAAAGTCTAATGTTTACATTTATTGCTTACTAAAAGTTGACGTCACAAGTGACGCCATGACACTTCGACGCGTTTACATAAGATTTTAAAACATATAAATTAGAATATATTTTTTAATACCTTTATTATACTTCAGCAGAAAATAAAGATTTGACACTAAAGAACAATTTCTCAAAATCTGTCATCAAATCTATTATAAGTTTTTAGTAGCTCATTTAATTGCATCATCTGATTCGATGACACTGATTTGTATAAATATCTTAAGTTAATATGTTTATGTAAATATATAAATATTATGTATATTTATATGTAAAAAGCTTTTTGAGAAATTTCCAAATAAATATTGAACGATTGTTACTTTTAAACTAAGTTGAATCGATATTAAATGAAATTCCTTCGAGATATTTCTTTATTGTCGAAATAAAGAGTTGTTTGAATTGTAGAGGCTTAAACGTTTCATTATACGTAAATATGGCATTCAAATTACATTTAAATAATTATATTATTACTGATATATTGTATACTTTTAAAATAATAAGTTTTCGTTTCATATTAAATCTTATATTGTTAATTAGTTAAGTTATTGTTTCTGATATTGTTACACCAGGTATATCAGTGTAAGAGGTTTGTTAACCTTTGAAAAATATTTTATGAATTGTAGAATTTTATTATATGTAGATATTCATTAAAAGTTATGACATATATATTTTAAATGTTCAGTTTACAATTAAATAACAAAAAACAATATAAGTATATATATTTATGTTTATATTTAAAGGAATCACAAAATAAGAAAATATATTTTTGAAACGTCTACAATACAAGTCCACAGTACAATATTAAAGTGAAAGAAAATATATTTTATCTATAAATATTTATAACGTTACTTTTCTCAACTTTTATTGTTTCAAATGTACATAAATATCTGAGGCTGTACGTGCAAAGATTGTGTAACACAAAATTTTGATTTATAAAATCTTTGAATTTTCATTTATTATAGACTATACTCCTTTTTTTCTTCCTGTAGAGTAAAATTCTATTACGTTTTCAATAAAAATGTGAATCTGACAAAGCTAACATTTCATTTGTCCAGGAAACTATTAATTTTTGTATAATGTGTAATGGAGAGCGGAGGGTCTTAACTAGATTCCCTCTGCCTGCTTTGCTACATGCGTGATAAAGATGAAAAAAGAAAAAAATCCTTAAAAAAACACATAAAAACATAAGTTTTATAAATAAACACACATTCTGTGTCATTTTGCTCTCACAGTCTCATACATTTATTGCAGTAACAAACAGTACAATTTCTGTGAATGTAACACGTAAAGGACAATATAGTGTAAGGAAAAAGAATTGTATATATATTTTAGTACAGAAACTTTAGATATAAGCTCTTCTCACTGTGTACTTTAATAACGATTTCCTAAATAAATTATTGTTACGATTACATTTGTTATCTTATTTAGTTGTCGTTCCAATAATTAGATTTTTTATACCTTCCGCACATGGCAGGGCAGGCAAAGGGAACTGGAAATCTAGTGTTAAGACACTCGGTATCCATTTGACACTTCCGTTCAACTGAATTTTTGAGGTATTGCGTGTTGAATGGCGATACGTCGCGCTTTGCGTCGTCACCAGACCGAGAAAATGAACCTATTAAATATTACATTCCCCGAGTGGGAGTCGAACCTCGAACTTGTGTGTGCCACGAGGGCCTCTTATTTTAATTTTTGAATATATTTTGTTTAAATATTATTTAATTTGTTATAGTTCCTCCATCTGTCTAGACACAGCGCACCTTTGAGCTTGAAAGGCGGATGGCGGAGTGTTTTAGCACTTGTTTTTCTTACACCGCTGGCTTGCGACACAAAATATTGAATCTAAAGGATAACTCATATTGTTATATAATATTTTTATTATATTTTCAGTCTAAATACATTCAAGAATATGAGAAAGGTAATACTCTCTTTACTAGTTGTAAACATTCTATACCTTAACTCAACTCAAGTAGATTAATATACAGAAGAAAAGACCATTTTCAACTGTATCTCGCATATAGCAGGGTAGGTAGAGGGAACCCAGTGTTCAGACACTCCCTACTTTTCCTACTTATCGTTGAATCTTTCTAGGCATTGCGTGTTGATTGGCGGAGCTCGGAAGTATTATTAAATAATAGAAGAGATCGAACCCAAAACCGATGCGTTACAGTCACATCCTTGTGTCCCTGTGCCACGACGGCCCCAATATATTTATACATACTTACTACAATTTACACAAAACAGTGTATACAATAGCATATGTTTAACCGAGCGTCTTTAATTTGTTCCTAGAGAGCAGTTAAATAACAATTAAGATATTTTTGGTTAACCCGCTATGTCCTTAGCTTCAAGCAGTGAGGCTAAAAGAACTATATATATATATATACATATATATATATATATATATATACATATATATATATATATATATATATATATATATATATATATATATATATATATATATATATTTAAATATAAAACTCTCTCGAAATTTCCACAATTTGTAGAGAATTTCACTTGGACTATTTATATTTCAGGATATGCAAAATATTCCAGTGGTCAAGGTTGTGCCACTGAGTAGACAATGGTTAATATAAAAAACTCATTACTTTTAATTTCATTTTGAAGGGGCAGCTAGCTTTACTTTTCACATTTGCTCTCGGTCAAATATTTCAAAACTTTTAACACTTGACAGTCCAATAGTCATATTTGATGGGACATATTGTTATGTGGAAAAGAGCTCTAATCATTTATATGAAAAAAAAAGAACATATAGTATGCACAAGAACAGAAATCTAGTAAGACATTTTCAATTATCTCTATTGATATTATAAATATTTAGGTCCCATAGCCTGCCCCAACTTCTGTTTCAGGTGTAATGAAGAAAAGAATTTGAATACCACTAAGAGAATATTTTCGTGTAAGTGACGCATTTATATTATATAGAGGTTTTCATAATTCATTACTTTTGTTGCATCAATGTAAGTACAGGACTTAAGTGCCTGCTTCATTGGAGGAGGGTGAAATACAGCTACCAACTACTGAAGCAATCAGCAGCAGCTATCAAGAGCAGTCACCATAATTATACCGTTGGGTGATAGAAGTTCTTAAGTGTCAGATTTAAGCGTAATTTTAAACTCAGTAATCATCTGTTTTATAGAGGTTGAGGTGAATTGTGCTGTCAACTTAATTACATCTCTAAAAAATCAGCTCTCAAATTGTCAAAACTGATAGAGTTTGCAAAAGAACAATGATGTACCTGAATCTATTAAATTATATCATATTTATCTCTTTATATTCTGGGCCCTGGTATGTATGCATTCGATTGAATCTTCTTTGACAGTTAACTTTCGTACAAGACTATTACAAACAAATAGATTTATCAAATGATATATCAAACAAATACAGAATTATATGGTAAATAAACATTTTATCTTTATTTTTTCACTAAATTATAAAGACAATTGCACATACATTCGAATTATATTTTGTTAAATATATGTAAGTAACCCTATGTGCCTTAATATGTTTTCTTAACTCTTAAGAAGATTCGTAGAATTCCTCTGGGTTACAGTAATCACGTGTCGGAATCGAGCCTCTTAAACAAATCAAAGGTTAATTACTGCAGACATTATCTGAATCAAGATACTCTGAATTACTACGAATTACTACTCTTGGTTCATTGAAGCAAGATAATGAAAATGTTTGAAGATTATTTTTTTAGCTTCACGCGTTACTTAGCTTAAGTTTTAATAGTTATAACTTTAACTGTAGTTACAAACTTGTACTCACATGAGAGGATTGGACAATCTATTACTTGAAAGTTTTAGTGCAGGTACGAACCTGGATTAATTTGGTGATCTTGTGTATTAGTTGCCTACTTGTCAGGGGAAAAACAAATCAACGACATTATTACATATTAAATATGTCGAAACTAACACTTTTCAAGCAACATTCGCGAGTATAAAACTTATATTAAAATTGCAATTTTTATTTTAATGTGATTTTAAGCCACCATACAAAAAAATCCATTTCAAAAAATGAACAGAAAAACAAATGTTTAACAGTACTAACTAACAGAGAGTAATTAGGTGGGTGGTGGAAGGCTTTTATTTAATTCCTAAGTAAATAAAACTCAACCGGTGCCTGATGTGCGTTCTGTCTCGAATGTTCACAAACATTTAGCCAAATATTTTCGAACAAGCGTAGGTACCGAGTATTTTCCAAGAACAAGTGAAAGTTCCAAATAAGTAAAGTTGTTATTGTAATTCACGGGAAAATTTATTGTTATCATATTTCTGGGAGTGATGGTGGTAAAACAAAATGTTAGAAATTGTATGGTAAATGTTTTTTTTCTTCATTAGGATAAGTATTTTATAATTGGCCGTGTTACGTTGTTTAATTATTAACTGTACCTTATATAATTATTTATTTTTTAATTTCCCTTTCCCACTTTCCCCTGAATTCTGGAGGCATTGCTTGTTGGCGGAACTGCGAATATTAAATATTTTATTCTCTCGATTAAGAATCGAACCCACAACCTGACTTTTACCTTTTTTTTCCGTGGGAAAATCCTGTTACGGGTATCCGCATGCCGGGTAAAATGCGATGCGGATTATGTGAGACTCATGCTCCTGCATCCTACTCACTAAAACCCCACGAAGGTGCATCGCTCTGCATCGCTTTGCGAAGCCGCGGGTACACTTTCATATTCTACCGTGACTTCGAAGCAGTTGCTTAGTTTGCTAAGCACTTCTTCTTTACATACCCTCCTATATTGTTGATCGTGCGCCAGGACTGACCCGCGTCTCCTCTTAGGGATATATACTTATACGACGGCAGCTTCCCCACATCTGCCGTCCTGACTTTTACCTACTTTAATATTAATATTTTAACTCAATAAAAAAACCTTAAAGAAATATATAAATAATTTTAAGTAATTTTAAATATTTTAAGTAAGTAGATATATATAGGTACAACGTCATATAAAGCAAGCGATGGCGGAGATCGGAGAGGAACAATATGCATTGTAGATAACGACATAAATTAATCTTAATTTACTTAACGAATATTAAAAAGATTTATTTAAAATGTTCATTCTAATGGAAATAGAAAAGTTGTGATATTGAGGAGAGTTATAAATGTTTTACTATCTGATTCCTAAAACTTTGAACATAAAATTTATCAAATAAACAAAGTAAGTCAAAATTCTTTAACTTAAGAATAATGAGGGTTGCTATTATACTTATTATACTTTATGGTAATGACATTTATATAAAGCCCTCGAGTTATTTGCTCGCACTTCCACATCCGTCATTTGTAACAGCTATTATATACGAATATGAATATGTCTCCTGTTATAGTTATATTCCTGGCATATGTTGGTAGCTTCTAAATTGATTACTTTTTACAAGATTTTATCTAACCTGCCGTGTTAGATTATGGAGAATCTTGTAAGCTCAATTTGATCAACTTTCCAGTGTACGATTGAACTGAAATTTGTATTACGACTTCAGTTCTGAGGACAATAATTACATACAATAAATATTGTTGTTGATCTAAAATGGCTGCCGCAACAAAATTGCAGTTTTTGCACGACCCACCTAATGTGGATATTAACAAGTTTCGATTTTTTCAGGTACTCTTACTAAGAAAAGACACATCTATGGACTGGAGATAGAGCCGAAAAATGGCCAAAGGAACTTCTGAACTAAGAAAATGGAGATATAAGACCGATCGTGCTTAGACTCATTTGATTTGTTTTGGAGAGTACTGTCATGCTAAGGACATCTAGAGTTATTTGAGAAGTTAGAGAGTTTTAGAGTTATTAGTGTACCGTGTAACGACAAGTGTTGAATATATTAACGTGTTATTTTGTTATAATCACTTTTACATATTATTTTGTGTGTTCTACCACCTGAGACGCACTCATGAAATCGTTGAAGTCTCAAACCCACCATACAAGACGGGGAGGTTTTATTTTATATAGGGTTATCTATTAGGGATATAACAATTTCGTATCTATATACACGCACCCTTAAATTTTTTAATGAACTGTTAATGTAAAAACGTTAGTTACAGTCAACATTTTCATTATGGTAAAGTATATGAACCAGCGACGTTTAAAAGTGATTAAAAATTACTACCGAAATTCTGAGTCGGTGGTCGCAACTTTAAGAGCGCTTACTCCAATTTTCGGTCGTAGCTCACTTCTGGCTCAATCACTTTGTAAATAAGCAAAATATGCATATTGGTCAGCAACAAACCCACATATGCTTCTTAAGACACCGTTGCATCCGCAAAAAAATACTATTTAGTGCGGTTTTCATGCCGAAGGTGTGATTGGGACGTATTTTTTCGTGGATGAAAACGACCGTCATGTTACCGTCAATGGAGAGCGCTATCGTGCCATGTTGGAAGATTATTTGTTGCCAGAATTGGATGGACTGGACATCAACGATATGTGGTTTCAACAAGACGGTGCCACTAGCCACACAGCAGGCGTTACAATCGATTCATTGATGAATGTTATGTCCTTAATGGAAAACCCGATATATAAATTATTTATTATCACAACGAATGTTGAACTCAATCTACATTCGTTTTACAACCACCAAACATGGTACAACCACCCATTGTAGGTACAACGAAGTTGGTTGTGAATGGGATCAGAAGAATGAATTGATTTAACTTCAGGTAAGACACAAGTGAGACATGTATGAGATTTGCAACTGTCCAATGTCTCGAATTCAGGCAAATAGTACAGAAAGTAGAGTGCCTTGACCCTTAGTCATCACGGTTGATACAACTCTTTGAGATGAAGCGTGAAGCTCGAAAATAAGATAATTTATTAACTTTATAAACAATACGTGAAAACGTCAGTTGGTAATATTAATAAAACGAACACGAAGTATTTGGATATTGTTTGGAGGCACGTAGCAGTGACGCATAACTTGTGGAAAAGGAAAACCTTTTTGTTTTCTGAGACCAAGGGATAGTAAACTCTATTTTTGTACAATGTTACATATGGTACAAAGTCAAGAACTTAAGAAGTTATTTATGTATGTTTATATGTTGTGGGATCGATTTTCATTCGGGCAAATTAAATATTTCATACTTTCATTTCATTTTAAGTTTCGACACTCAACACGCAATGTTAGGAGATTTTGTCTGAAACAGTGATGTAACAGTAGAATTAGCTATGTGCGGGAAGCCAAAAAGTGTTTATTGAACATAATGTGATAATTTAGTATTTATCAATAGTAGATATTTATAAATTTAAATATAAAAAGGAAGCGATTTAAATATAAATGTACAAGGATAAAAAATGTTGGTATAGCTTTTCTACGCAGAATTCTAGCTGAGATTCATGACGTAACTTTGTCACAGGGAAAAAGTAATACTTTTAACTAGATCTCTTTGAGTGGTTGGTGAGTAGATGTTCATGCGTAAAAAATGCTTGCACGAGCTCTCTGGAATTTAATAAATCAAGTTTTATATAACGTCTAACAAGTTCAAGATATTTATTTGATATTCTCGTCATTGTAATGGCGCAATGGCACAATCGTGTGATTATCAACGCGACAGGTTGTCCGTTCGATCCCCACTCGAGGATATAATCATTTAAATGTATATTTTCATTTCTTCGCTGTGGTGTCGAGGCAAAACGCGGCGTTGAGTTTCGCCACGTAACACGTAATGTCTCCAGCATTTGGTGGAAAGTGGGGAACGTAGTGGCTTAACACTAGGTTCCCTCTGCCTACCCTGCAGTGTGCGGGATACATCGTGAAATTGTTTAAATATTATATATATATATATATATATATATATATATATATATATATATATATATATATTCTTTATTGCATATATTAAAAATAACACAAAGAAATAAATAAAATGTAAAGATAGTTTACAAGGGCGGGCTTATCTCTATAAGAAATCTC
>DWGR01001955.1:0-14714 GCA_018247715.1 Heliconius burneyi
CAGTACTCCATATGAGGCCGAACCTGGGCCCTATATAGGGCCAAACGGTGTTTTGGCGTAAAGTACCGTCTCGCTCTGTTGATGACCCCCAGTTTCTTCGAGGCCAACTTGGCCTTGCTTTCCAGGTAATCGCGATACTGGCAGTCACTCGAAATATTAAGGCCCAATATGCTGATACTGGGCACGGCTGTAAGAGGGGTGTTCTGAAAGACTGGCGATACGATAAATGGGATTTTTTAGTGGTTAACGCGCTAACTTGTGTCTTCAGAGGGTTAAATTGAACCAAGTTCCTTTCACCCCATGAAGAGACATTCTCGAGGGAGGACTCAACCGAAGACATAAGTTTATTTCGGCACTGTTCAGCGTTTTCCCGAGAAAGACTTGCACGGCCGGAGTAAACAGCGTCCACCGTGCTATCATATTGTATGTTTCTTTTGTTTTATCAAATCGCTACGATACGTTTTGCTAGTAAGTTCGAGCGGTCATTTCAGATTAAAAGGATATTTCAGCTTAAAAGAAATTAGTATTAGGCCATTCGGTTCCTCAGTTATCGCCTAATTTTTGTGGAATGGCATCTTGAGAGGCGGAATTTAACGCTGCATTGATCACTAGAGCAGGAAAACGAAAATAAATAATTTCCCCAAGTGGGAGTCGAAACCACAATAATCGCGTTTACAGTAAGTTGCTGTCCCACTTGTGTCTCAGGATCTTGTTTGAATAACAATACCTTACATTTTTAATTAATTTATTCTTACTCTTTTAATTTTTACTCTCCATCATTCTATACATATGATTTTAATGCCGCTTTTTTATATTTTTTATCAGCTTAACGATGAATTCTGCCAACAGGCAGAGAGGACCTGGAAATTTAATGTCAAGAAACTCTGTTCCAAGACACTTTCGTTCTCCATTTTTCACCGAGGAAGGAGGCATTTTGTCACCGGATGGAGAAACTATTACGTTCGATTTCGAGGGAAAGAAATTTCTCCAAGTGTGACTCGAACCCACAACCATTAAATTTACTCTCCTAACTCATAAAAGTAATATAAATAAAAACAAAGCACAATTTGTAAACAACTCTACCCCATAACAAGTGAGTGCACGATGTCGCCTCCAATATGCACGAACATTTACATACGCAGTGCCGCTCAGCGCTGCACTGAGCGCGTTACGTAATATGATTGAGGAATGCGCCACGCCTGTGTTGTTTAGGATAAGGTTGTTACTATGTTGGTGGTGGTAGCGTCTTTGCTGGTATTATAAGATGTGGAGGATTGGAAGGTGGTGACAAATCCCCATATTTAATTAAATGACATGCTCCATTACGAAGAAATAGCGTTGAATTTTATTGAATGTTTTTTAGATTGTTTTGATAACGAGAACTAAACTATTTTATCTTTATTATAGAAAAACAACGATGTTTAAAATATTTGAAACGTGCAATTATATTAATATTAGTAAATGTCCTCTCGATATTTAACTCTTTTTCCACCACTATATAAATGAAAAATATACATAATGCAGTCGTATAATTACGTCGTTAAGTGAGATGATAAATTCTGTTCGTATTAGTGGATTAATAGCTGCAATTCAGTATAAATAAGTAATCATTAAACTGCATCATTTATATATTTTTTATCTTTACGCTGTATTCCGCACATAGGAGGGTAGGTAAAGGCAATCTGCTGTTAAAACACTCCGTTCCCCATTCTCCGCCAAAATTTTGAGGTATTGCATGTTGAGTGGCGGAACCCAACGCCGCGTTTTGCCGTGATATCAGAATAAAGAAAGAGAAACATTAATAAATAATAACTCATTCCCTGAATGGAAATCGAACCCCTACCCCATTGCCACAACGGCCTCAAAGTTCAAAGTTTCATATTTATAATATTAGAGGGACGAGAAGCTACTCCCTCCCTTAGTTACAGTAGTCGCTTCCAATTTTGAATATTATTGTTAGTGTACCAAGTCAATAGGAGTTGACAGATTGGGCTGATATAGTGAGCCGGCTCTTTGTTTAGTGGTACACTAATTTTAATTGTGTACACTGTGTGTACGTAAATAATTATTACTTAAGATTAATTGTTCAAACAATGAAGTTTGCTATGCTTGGAAGAATTAAATGATGATTGAGGCTGCGGTTGTGGATTCGATTACCATTCGAGGAAATGGGATATCTAATATATTGATTTCTTCGCTGCGTTGGAGTCTCGAAACTCACAACGCCTCTAAAATTTGGTGTTGTATGGAACGGAAGTGTCTTAATGGGAAGCTGTCCTAACAGTAGGTTCCCAAGTTCTCTCTGCCTATCCTGTTATGTGCGCGTTAAACAACGTAAAGCTAAAAAATATTTTCAGTAATTAATCATTACGTATGTTTAAATTCGTATCTACAGCTTGCATTATATCTACAGTAAAGTATAATATTAAAAGAGATAATTAAAATAGAACGTACGGATTAAAAGCATATTACATCTTTATACAAACGAAGAACGGACGGCGTGTCATTGAGCTTCTCTATTGCACTATAAAGTACTTTATGAAAATTAATCAACTTTTAGAAACCTTATGGAATTGATATATATTTTTATTGGGATACATATACCTATATATTTTTGTCAAAAGTAAGTAAGGAACGGGAGACACAAAGGAAACGGCAACGGAGAAAGGAAGGAAACGGAGTGTCGTAATACTAACATCTCAGGTTTCATTTGTCTATTACTAGTTTTACAGACTTTAAAGTAAAAAAAAAATAATAAAAATGTTTTTTCTTTATCAAATTGTAAAATATTATATAACATCTCATACTAACTAACAAGTGTATCGCTTTAGTAATCTTTTTGTTTCGTAGCCGTATCATGTCAAATAGGAACAACGTACATTTTGTATTCTCAGTTGAAATTTTTGCTTTGCTGTTATTCTTTTACTTCATTCATTTATTTTTTTGTATTTTTTTAACTTCACGCTCTATCCCGCACATAGCCAAGGTAGGCGGAGAGATGCTGGAAACCTAGTATTAAGACACTCCAGTCCCATTATGCCACTCTCGTTCCTCAGTTACCACTGAATTATTGAGGCATTGTGTGGTTTGTGTCGGAACTCGAGGTCGCGCTTGGGGCCTCTTTATCAGAGTGAAGAAATGAAATTAATAATTACTTTGTTTCTTCGAGTGGGAATTGAACTCAGAACCTGTGGCGTTTACAACTCTATAGGCCTCGAAACAGACTTGATAAATCTCCAAAAATTAAACGAATAAGTACGAAAAAACACGTACAAACATATTATTTTAATTCATAACTAAAATCATTTATTTTTAAGTCAACTTAAGCTAAAAAAACAATATTTGGGAGTTTGGGAGCTACAATGCCACCAACATACTTATACACACAAACACACATCAAACCTACCATCATATTATTTACACAAACATATAATTTAAGCCAAAACAAAAGGAAAATGAGGCGAAAGTACAATAAAAGTTAAAGGTCATTTATATACCAACCAACTCGGTTTATAATTGAAATTGTGGCAAGTGTATTTATTACATTGTCGCGTGAAATCTTCAGTGGCCAATCTAAATCGGAACTTTGTGGTTAAGATTTAAGTAAAATGTATTTGAAGGAGTGAAACGTAAATTGCACTTCACTCCATTAATGCTGTGAAGAGAACAATAGGAAATAAGACCAATTGAAATGTTCTTATTATTTATCTTCAGTCTGCAATTTAATTATATAGTAATTGTGTGTAATAATTATGTTAATTCAACCTAATTGATTTTACATTATTTGCGAAGTATATAAAATAACAAAGTAATATATATATATATATATATATATATATATATACGAGTTTTATGTAAATATGTGATACTTATAAATATATTTTTAATTACTCAATTATATTGATTTGCTTTGTTCAGCAGAACATTCTAATATTACTCAATAGAGCTGAAAAAAAGCGTAAAAAAGGTATTCTATACTTACAGTCAAAGCATAGGAAATAGAGCTCTACGAATGTTTGAACAGCTGATGAAGTTTGCTCTCGAACCGCCTCGCGGCTTCGAAAGACGATAACTTTGCACGCTGTTGTTGAGCGTACAATAAGACTAGGGAATTAGTAGAGGGGATATATTGTAGGGGGGTATTATATTTTACTAGTAATGTATTGTAATAGACTTTAGTGTGATATGATAGTGATAAGAAAATTTTATTTTTTATTTGTGATGCTGTACTGGCAAGCCTGTATATGTTTTACATTTTAGGGAAATACATACTAAAAAATTTTATTAATTAAATATAAAATCAAAAATGCTGTTATAAATATTTTTAAAATTATGCTATAAGGACTATTATGATACAAAAAACTCAGTTGAAATATTTTTTATTAAAAATTTTCTGTCGTGGCGCAGCGGCACAAAGATGTGACTGTAACACGACGGCTGTTGGTTCGAACCCCACAAAAAGAAGTGAAATATTTATTTAAGTTTATATTTCTATTTCTTCGCTTTGGTTTCAAGACAAAGAGCGGCTTCGAGTTCTGCCTCTGTGCCTCTTAACACGCATAGCCTCCAGAATTCGCCAGAAAGTGGGAAACAGAGTGTCTTTACACTAAGTTCCCTCTGCACAGCAAGGTAGGCCTGCTGTGTGAAGCTGATTTAATTTATTATTAATTTCAAAATTTTCCAGTTTTCCCTGAATAAATAATCTTCAATTAGCTGTAGTGTAGATTTGCGGGTTAGATAAGACAACCAATAAAATAACAGATCACATGTTTTGTGCTAATAAGTAATCAAGTTAGTTACATTAATAATTAAATTAGTTGCATCAAACAAAAAGCTTACATTGTTTAATTGTAAATGAAAGAAAAATACATTAAGTGAAAGAAATATTCATAATAGAGTAACAGAAATGTATTCGATATGTCAAGTTTAATAAAAATCTTGATTCAGCTTTTTAATTATATTGGTTTTGATTTCAAATGTTAATATCGAGGCCTACACGTGTCACACAAAAATAGACAAAAAAATTACAGATAGAGTAAGTATTTTTTTATTTCTTTTGAATATTTATATAATATTTTTACTTTATGAATAATATTTTTTATCACGAACGAGCATAGTCCATCGCAGCGCAGGTGTGCAAGCGTATGACTGTAAGCGTAACGATTGTGTTTTCGATTCTCACTTGAGGGAAATTTGTTATTATTTATTAATATTTCCATTTCTTTGCACTGGTGTCGAGGCAAAGCGCGGCGTTAGGTCGCTTTTCAACACGCAGTGCCTCCAGAATTCGACAGGAAATGGGAAATGGAGGTGAGGTTCCCTCTGCCTATCCTGTTGCGGGATACAGTGTGATGCTCAAAAAATATTATATTTCGCCGTTCTAATACAACTCATAAAACATTGACTTTTAAAATGACGTACTCTAAACTCTATCGTAGTCAATACGAAATCGAACCGCTCTTATATTGTAGGTAATGATCGTTTGCCAATTAATGCGGGGCATTGTGCTGTTGTTGCATGTAACAGAATAATGTATACTACGTGGAGCATATTCTAGATACTGCTGGAACACAATATTCCGTCTAAATAGCGGAGTATCCTCTAAGTAATTTAATAACTGGCTTCTAACATAGTATTAATATACTATGTTAGAAGCCAGCCATTAGTATACTATATAACATGGATTTTGATATTATGTTAGTTTATATATTGTACAATATATATACGGATATAATAACGGCATCTTTACTAAAACTGCATTATGTACGACCAAACATATAGCTGCGCTGACGTTTCATTATCTCATCAATGAACCATTAATCCTGTTACCGGCAGCATCTCGTACCTTCCATCTCTGATGAACGTCCTTCCTTAATATACCACTTCATTACTTGTTCTCAATACCTTACCACTTACATTAAACTTGAATTCCGTCATTTCTTCATTTCTTTTAAATACCAGAATTTTTGTTTTCTTCTGAAGAAATGATAGGATAAATCATGTTATAATCAATATCATCTTTTAGGCTTCAATTCTATCGTAACGTAGTGTTCGTAATAGAGAATGGTTATTTTTTTAACCTAAGATAGAAATAAATACATATACTCTGTAGAGTGGAAAATGTATGTATGTAGGTATATATTTTAGTATGTATGTATGTGGAAAATGTATTTTCTGAGCAGACATTATCAGAAATCGCATTAAGTGATATACCGTCGCCGACAAGCAACTGGCTCGTAAAATATAATTCTCCTCTTTAAACTCATAAGATATTTTTAAGACAAATAGTGCTATTTCTTAACAAATTACAACATAAGGTAGCAATTTTTAACTAGCAATGATTTAACACCTTTCACACCAGAAGTGCTACTAACAAAAGTTAAAACTACCATGAAACGCCGTGAAGAAAGGCCAATGCATATCTTCATACATTCGCCTCTCTTCACGGCGTTTTACGGAACTTAGTCGTTTACTTTTAGGTAGATGTCATCAAAGAATCGCGCTATCAAAAATTTTATACGAAGCTTCAATTTGCCTTTACAGTAATCTCCAAAATGTGTTTGAAAATTTATAGTGAACATGGAAAATATTTTCAAGTTTTCGTGACAAAAATAGGTAAATAATATATTTTTGTATAAAATACCAAATTTGTATATGAGTGACAAGAGACAATTCTATTTATTTCTATTTATATAATTCTTTACTGAATGACGTTTTTATTGTTTAGGACAGCGAGGCGCATCACCAACTCGCAACCGACGAGTAATAAAGCGAAGACTTTCTAGATGTTCATTATATATAAATGTCTTGCCAGATGTCTTGTATATACATATAAATTTTCGTCATACTGTACTTTCATATTTTATACCAATGCTATTTGTTGTAAAATTCTAGGCAAACGCATACGACATCTTATTTGTCTGTTCAATAACTGGCAATTTCCAAGCGTGAAATAAAAACAAACGGAAACGTTACTCGTATTCGTATATTTTGAAATTAGCGCTCGGGAACACCAAACACGTAATGGGCGTTGAAGTTTCTACGAAAAATCGTTTTCGACGCCAAAGAAGCGGGGGCGTAGCGCTAGTTTCTAATAAATGAAAGCGAACGAACAACTTATTTAACTTAATAATTGGCTCGAAAAGTCGCAACCGACTTTACCTAGTGAAATTGAAATTAAAATTGCCCATCACAGAGTTTAATTAAATTTCAACTAACCGCATAACGGTTGACACATTGATTTTACAATCACCACTCAACTCAGTTTCAGACTCGAAATCCGATAATGTGAAAATTAAATTTACATCAATATCGGGACGCGCATTTTATGTGATGTCAAATCGGTTTTTGATGAGGGACTATAACGGGCTATAAGTACTGAGTGACCGGATCGCGGGCGAGCATTGAGTGCCGAACGATTTGACGTTTGCGTAATGCAATAATGATTGATCGCGTTTAGACGTTTCCCAAAGCTATACGAGTAATTTGTATGGAGCCTTCTAATTCATTCTACACATATTGCTTCCTTTGAATGTAAATAGCTTAGTTCATATAAATGTATGTCCTTTTCATTGCTTATATTTTTGTCTGCAGTCCAGTCGTGGCACAGGGCCATAAGCATGCAACTGTAAGTGCGATATGTTTTAGGTTCAATTCTCATTAGAGGCAATGGAATACTTAGTTCACTTATTTTTTATCTAAGCTAAGAAAAGAAAAAAAACCTCAACCAACATATTTAATCTGTACTTATAATAAAATCGTAACTAATCGGTGTCTGTACATGGAATACATATGAGAAAAATGGTTACTCGGAGGTATTCGACAATAATAATAAAGTAATAGAACTCAAAACAATGACTTTCAAAATTTTAGTCCATTTTTCGGTTTGTCTGTTTATTTGTGCGTTTGTTCACACTAATCTCAGGAACAAATTAACTGTTGAATATAAAAAAAGCATTTTGTAAATTGCGGTGAAACAGCTGTTTTATTGAATTGATTCTCTTTAAAATGTGAAGTAATGTTATTAGAAATATTAAATAAATAATTGTTGCGTTCGAGCAGGCGAATCCGCGAGCGTGTCGCTAGCTTTGATAAATATTATCAATTTATGATATTATCACGATAACGGAAAATACGTATCGATAAAACTTGTTTGTAAAATAAAACTTCCCCGAAGATTATTTTTCCAACTAAGATAATTTTTTCTTTTTCTTTTGTGAATAGCTATTAACGAGAAGACCCAGAGGATTTTATCGCAATGCAGATTTAAAATAATTGAGTGAAAGCGCCAAGAAAACAAAAAATATTATTTTTATATTTATATTGCATTTTTTAAATTTTACGCTGTATTCTGCACATAGCAGGGTAGGCAAAGGGAATTTGGAAACAAAAGTGTTAAGACTCTCAGTTCTCCATTAAGACACTTCTATTTCCCACATTCTGCTGAATTTTTGAGGTGTTATGTGTCGAAGTTCAACGCCGTGTTTTGGCTTCTCTACTAAAGCAAAGAAATAAAAATATTAAAATATTTCATTCCCTCGAGTGAGAATCGAACCCACAGCCGTCGCTCTTACAGTTCTACGATTATGTCTTTGTATCATGACGGCTTTTTAGTGTTGTAATTTTAAATAAATATTAGCGACTTCTTGTTGAATAGGATTGAACTACTTATTTAACAAGATTAACTTGAACAAAGGGACCACAATATTTTATAAGATTAATTACTAGAATACGATATGCTTCAACATTTTCAAGGCCTTTATGAATAGAGAAATTCAATAATCATAAGATATTATTTATCTTTCTACCTATTAATTATATTTTAGCAATTGGTATTTCTCATTTTTAAACTGATATTAAAAATTAAGTTAGTATAATAAAAGAAGGCTATTTAAAGATACATGCTCTAGCGTATTACAGCCAAGTTTGAAAGCTGAAAACGCACATTGTTAAAAAAACGTACAAGCGTGGCTGGTCAAATAAAAAGCTGGAAATACGCAATTTGTATTTTGTACAAACTATTTCAAACTCACCCCTTAGTTTATAAAATTCTTAAAATTTCAATAACTTAGCCCAAAACCAGCATTTTGTGACTGACTATCTCACTCATCTTTTATTTTTTTTCGATCATGAGGTTAATGCTGTTAGCCCTATTGACTTTTACATCGGTTGGGTTGGGAAGAGGGTACTCTGTTCCTGAAAAAATGCAAACACTAAGTGGGTGCCTATGAGGAAGTCGACGACTGTAAGGGCACCCCTACGGGACTCGAACCTCGGGTTATGGACGGCGAGCGGACTGGGAATCGAACTCACTCATCAAAAACCTAACCCGTATAAAAATTTTGAACGTAACGTGATTTAAATTTTATATGTTTTCTTAATATTAATTAAGAAAACGTTTTTTGTTTCCTAAGTGTGGAATAACACTTTCAAAGATATTAAAAAATAAAACAC
This sequence comes from Heliconius burneyi, assembly GCA_018247715.1. Taxonomy (NCBI): domain Eukaryota; kingdom Metazoa; phylum Arthropoda; class Insecta; order Lepidoptera; family Nymphalidae; genus Heliconius; species Heliconius burneyi. The sequence continues at coordinate 9,454 of DWGR01001955.1, forward strand.
TTGCATCAACATCAATAGTTGCAATATATTCTGAGGCACCAATGCGTCTACTTTATAATCTACAATCTACTTGAATACATATTCGCAAGTAAAACGCATCTGAATATAAATTATTGCAGTAGTGCTTATGCTACATATTCTTATATTATTTGAGGCTCCAAATACTTTCATAGGCTGGTGTTAACCCACTTTTCATCTTTTATTTATTCGTTTAAAACCACTTGTAAGAATCTTTGTAATAAATCTGTTTGCTAGTCAAACAAGTTCGATTAATCAATTTTAGAAAATAATTGGTTAGGTTTCAATTTAGGTCTTTCACTAGCTTTAGGCAAAGATAATTAGAAACTAGAGACTTAGTTCAGATTTAGGTTATACATTTCACGGCGGAAAGTGCTTAAAAATTGCAAGATATCTAACATTTGACACAGTTATAAAGCATAGAAAAATTTCAATTTAAACCCTCGTGGCGCAGGGGCACAAACGTGTGACTGTAACGCGACGTGTTCGATTGTGATTCGATTCCCTCTCATGGAATGGATAATCCATAATTTGGCAAATAGTGCGGCGTCGAGTTCCAGTATTAAACACGCAATTCTTCGAAAATTCGTCGATAAGTTTTAACACTGGGTTCCTCTGCCTATGCCTGCCGGCAGCTTGAAGTTGAAAAAAATATATATCAAAACGGTAATTTGGTAAAATTATAAAATATTTTACACATATTTAGATACATAGTCTGAAGACAGCATATCCAAATATTTTGGTCATTTAGTAATTTTTTATCTTCATAATATATTGCCGCGGCGAAAATTTGAAACGCTATGTATGTATACTTTAGATAAAATTTTACAAGGCTTTTGTTCTTTGCTTATCCCGGATAATAAAACATTTTAATATTTTTTACCCAACTTCTAGCTAGCTGGCGGATATACTCGTATAATGTACACTTTTTTTTTAAACTGTACGAGTACAGTGGATTATGAAAATAAACCTATAATATATTTTAAAAGACAATTAACTTAACTCATAATTATGATTATGGTATTGAATATTATAACATTGAACATATAGTATTGATTTGAACTTTACAAATGTACCATTGAACATTGTGAGGCCAGTAGTGACGCAGGGCCACAAAGTTTGACTGTAATCGACCGGTTGTGGGTTCGATCCCCATGAAAGGATGAAATATTTGTTTAAATTTATTTCTATTTCTTCGCTTTGGGTGGGACCAAACTTGGCGTTGAGTTCTGCCACTTAACACGCAATACCTCCAGAATTCGGTGAAAAGTTGGGAACGGAGCGTCTTAACACTATGTTCCTTTTACCTACGCTATTATTTGCGAGAACCAGCGTGACGCTAAGAACGATAACATATAACCACGGCTGCAATATCTTCACTTCAGATTCTTATTTCACAAATCATTCTTTATTCGTGGTTTAAAAAGTGAAATATACTAATAGGTTCGTAATTCTACACCCACTGAGTTGGTTCCACGAGTATACATTTTATTGAACATACTTTAGAATAATATAGTTTACTATATAGGAAGGAGGTGTATTTTAAATTTCAGTGGACATGACAAGATACTACTTGCGATTTCCCTCACGAAATTGGCTCTTTACCAATTTTCTGTGTTCGAAGTATTGCGATATATCATATATATTGACGTTGTATAATATAGCCGCGTAGAATATAGTGTCGCGTATTTATATAACAATTATATAGGTGAGATATATCACACAATTTGGACATTTTGTGAAGATTTAAGTTAAGAATATAGTAAAAACGATATATGTATGTATGTATATATAAGATGGGCATGAGTAAAATAAAAGCTGGAAATGCAAGTTCCACATGGAATAATGGAACAATTTCGACTGAACCGATGAAGTATTTATTTAGTAGTAAAAATAGCAAAGTCGAATTGGAAGCTTTAATTATACTTTATACTTACCAACTTTCACATCCAAACCCGTCGTCAAAAACATAAGGGAAGCACATGACATGTCAGAAAGGAGCTTTTGAATAATGCTAGTGACATTTTTAATTTGCCTATTTGCGTGAAGATAAGAGACGGGCACGGGTCCAAAGGGTCGCAGTCACAAAGGATGGCAGTAATGACGTACAGTTTTACGAATTTTAATTAGAAGCTAATTTCTAAAGTCAAAAGCTTGAAAACATCCTTTGTTGGAATGGCAACGTTTTAATAAAAGAGTCGTTGCCAAGGTGCGTAGAGATAACAAGTTTTTAGTAACATTTTCATTGGGTGGTGGTCTGCGAATTTCTTTTGTACAAGCACATTTTTTACATCTCTTATTTTTTATATTATTTTAAAGTGGAATACACAATTATTCTTTTTCACTCTTACTTAAGTTTTCGAAATCGTTATTATTATTTTACCTTTAACATGGTAAAGGGTTTGGTATCCATTCGGGAGAAAAAAGGGAGCAAAGCGCAGCGTTGAGTTCCGCCAACAGAATATATCAAAATTCAATATTGAAATTGTGAAGAAGGAAGTATTTGGACACTGGGTTCTCTCTGCGTACCGAACCATGAGGGAAAACACGTAAAGCTGCTGAAATTGTGTATTATTTACAAAAATGATAGAAATAAAAACTAACAAAATAACACGTAAAACATCTTTATTTACAAAATGTATTCACAGTTAAGATCTAAATAATATTCTTATTATTATTTTATAATTGCTTGTAATGGAACTTTAGTACAATTGAGAATGGAGAGACAATCTATTCTGTTTTTTCATATTTTACACAGAGCCATAGTATCTATTTACATTATTATTTAACTTCTAAGTAATTTCATATCAGAAATAAAGAATACAAAAAAAACATGATTGTATTTTCACTCTATCTAATAAATAAGTCCTTACTTTGTAATTAAGTGTAGTTTTCAAAGTTTCCCTGATATTTGAAAAGTAAACAAGGTAAAGTAAATTTCAAAAATAACATTTTAAGCTTTATACAAACGGAACACGTAAGCGTGAAACAAAATTGTGATAAAACGCGAGCGTTCATTAGAAACAGTGACACCGATGTAATTAATACCACAGTTACAAACGAGTTATGCGATATTGATGGCGGTATCAACTTTACTCTGAAATATGAGTTTTGCTCTCAATATGGTTATATATTGTTTAGATTAAACCAGTTATATATGATATAAATAGTGGTCCAAAAGAAATGAGAATAAATTAATATATAAAATAATTCTATTGGCTCACCGAGAATGCCATAAGCTTTATCAAACACTATTATAGAAAAAAAAACAATTGCGAACATATAAATAGTAAAGAGTATTCTGCTCAATATCTATCACCACAGCTTATTGCGATATATAAATGTAAACAAACTGACATAAATATGGCGAGATATCAGTAATAAAACCAAAATTCATATTATAACAACACAAAAAGGAATTTACAATGTGAAATTCACAAAGTAAACCATTTAGCCTAAATCGAAAATTCCCGCTTTGTTAAAATGTGATATCAAAATATAAAAAAACATCAGGGCAGCCCATATATTGAAAAGCGGAGCGATACATTCACTATGTTAGTTTTTTTGGTGTTTCTTTTTTGAATTAAGTATTGAAAAAAAGAGCATTCCTAGCATTTACGATTTTGAATATTCACATTTATATCTTTTTTGTCAACATTTTATATGATCTATGATCTGATGCAATACGAATATGTATGTATTATACAAAGATTTTCTTTAATCCTTCTACTCCAGATATTTACATTAACTCATTATGTTAAACATACTATTTAATTTGTTTATCACTTGGTAAAGGTATCGAAGTCAATAAATTTATGTGTATCTCGTATTCTCTATTTTTCCTCATGAAAATAACTCGTGGGTGGAATGAACCAATTTAAAAAATAATATGTCAACAATATTTATAATATTTCGTTCTTATAAGACAAGATACCGTTTACATTAAAAACATTATTAACGTGTGATAAATAAAACGTTACAACATCAACGCTTTTGATCTTTTGGTTTTATTTGTCATTCCTATAGCAAACCTTCATATATTGAAATACCGTTTATTTCAATGAATGTGCCTGAAGATCAATGATGATATTAAAAACATACCCACGTTCTTATTTATTCGATATATAATTTTCGCCCCAATGACTGTATTTTTACAAACAAACATTCAAACATTCAATATGCAAATATAATTTGCTTGAACAACCAAAATCAACAATTTCAAATTATAAAAGCCTTTAACTATATCCATCATTATTCTATTTTGGTGCTGTTGTCTAAACAGCCCTCTATTTAAATTAGACATCATTGTTTATTTTAGTTTCAATAAAGTTTGGAGTGGTTCAGTGAAAACGTACTCGACGTTTCAAATTATTATAGAATTTATATTTTCAGTTATAATTGATTACGACACAAAAAACACAAAGTTTTACAATACCTTGTTCGTATAATACAATCATTACAATTATTCGGATATCGTGTTCTAAGTTAATCAGACAATAAGTTATATAATAATTCGTTCCTTCATAGCTAATATTTTATATTAATTTCTATCAAATTAACGCATTTCATGCCTTTACAACTTTGCTGAAGTTTAATTTTCACGTCATCTTGGTATACATCGAATATTATCATATGTTGATATAAGTCTGTTCTGGGTGTTGATTGGTGAGAAGAATATATTGAGGGCGAAGTCGAGGAATTTTCTTAGAGTTATTCCTAAAAGAATATAAATGTTTGGCTTCATTTGTGAAGCTGCACTCTGCATTGCTGCTGGACGTTCACCGTTGAGGACGTGGACCACAACTGATGCGGAATCTGTCAAAATATTAAAAGAGTTTATTGTTTTAATTATATTCTACACAATCATAAAAACGAAATGAAGATATAAAACAAATCATTGAGGCCGTCGTATTGCAGCAGCATAAGGGTGTAATTGGAACACGACGGTTGTGGTGCGATCCCCACTCGAGGAAGTGAAATATTTATTTTAATATTTCTATTTATTCGATCTGGTATTGAGGCAAGCTGCAAAGCAAGTTGAGTTCTGCCACTCAGCACGCAATACCGCCAGAATTAGGCAGAAAGTGGGAAACAGACTGTCTTAATTTAATGCCTTGTTACCAGAGCGAAAATATTTAATATTTCATATCTTCTAGTGGAAATCGAACCTATAACCTGTCGCGTTGACAGTTGCACTCGTTTGCGCATGCGCCACGACTGGCATCAGTCAGTCAGATTATGAA
>DWGR01001956.1:0-14714 GCA_018247715.1 Heliconius burneyi
TGTGTGTAATGTTCTAATCTTTAAGCTTATTATTAGGCACAAGGGTGTGGTGTTAAGGGGGGACTGGTGGGTTTCTCACCAAGGAAATTATATATTAAATAATTTAATTTCCTCGTTCTGACAAGAAGGCGCGGTGTTGAGCTCCACCACTCAACATGCCGTAGCTTCAAAATTAATGAGTGAAAAGTGGGAAACGGAAGCAGAGTTTGAAATTCGGGAGGAGAACATTCGAATGCCAGATACATAAAATAAAATTAAATTAAATTATTTTATAATATTATAGTGACTAAAACTTACAGTAACAAAATCCTTTTGCGGCAAAAGTTGGGCGACTTCTTCTGTACGACCTATCTCTTCCACTACGTGCTTAGCTCTTTTAAATACTAGCTCGTCGCATTCCAGCAATTTTAGTTCTATAAGGAAAAATGTTTATAGGTAATAAGAAGGAGAATAAATTGTAATATATTTTCCTTTCTTTTTTCAGCTTCACGCTGTATCCCGCATGTGCCTTACCCTGCGTAAGGAGAAGGAACCGATCCCGCGATAGTACCCGCTGCCCACTTGCCTTTTACGAAGAAATTAAAATACTAAATATATTTTTTTTGCTTCATGCTGTATTCCGCACATACAGAGGGAACCTAGTGTTAATTCACTTCGTTCCCCACTTTCTTCCGAGTTCTAGAGGCATTGCGTGCTGAGTGGCAGAACTGAACGCCGCGCTTTGCCTCGACACCAGAGCGAAGAAATGAAAATGTAAACGTAAATAAATGAGGAGTGGGGATCGAACCCACAACCAGTCGAACAACCAGTCGGTTTAGCAGCGCACGAACTCACATCCTTGTGCCACTGCGCCACGACGGCCTCACTAAATATTTAAATATTATAAATTAATAACTATCCATGCAAAAATAAACTCCAAACATAAAATATCATAACAATATTACAGAATTTAGTAATTTCCATCTAAATTAGCTGCCATATTTGATTTCACTGTACAAAATGAAATTTCAGTACCTACGAGTAAATAGAAACAACCAAATATATTGGATTGCAACACTTAAATCGATGCATGTTACCAGTTAATGACAGATCATTTGAAATGTTGGGCTTCGTGTTTACGTTTTAAGTACTATTATAGCTAGCGCTATGTATTATTTCACAAAAATATTTTAAAATCAAACAAAGGCAACTAAATTTTATATATATGCATACGAATAAGGGGGCTTATTCCCATCTGTACCCACCTCGTAAATTTTACTTACAAGAAATGTATTTAACTCCAAATTAAAAAAAATTAAGAACATCAAAAGAAATTAATATTGACGGAAAACCCAAGTCCACATATAAAGACGAGTATATAGAGCTCAGCGGCAGAGAGAGAGGAATAAGATACTCGCATTCTGTTGCCAAATGAAGAGCATTTAGCATCAGAATTCGAGACATTGCATATTAAGCAGCGGAACTCAGCACCGCACTTTAACTTTCCAGAACGGAGAAATAGAAATAATTAAATATACGAGTATACTATGGAATAGGAAAATCAATTATTTTTCTACGAGTTCACAATGTCCTCTACTTCCTCACTAGCTTCTATATAATGCTAACTTCATAACAACAGTATACACTTCGTCAAACGAAAACATAATTTCGAAATATAGCATTATTTTATTAAGAAGTTTCAAAATGTTTGAGAATGTTGTTCAATAATTTAATTTGTCTCATCTTCATGCTGTATCCCGCATGTAGCAGGGTTGGCTGAGGGACTCTAGTGCTGAAATACTCGGATCCACACTTCCCGCTGAATTCTGGAAGAATTGCGTGTTGAGTGGCGGAACTGAACACGACGCTTTATCTCGACACCAGAGCTAAGAAATGGAAATATAAATTTAAATAAATATTCGACATCCAGTTATATTTACAGTCATACTTTGTGACCATGCGCCACGACTGGCTTCAGATATTATATAAAATAAGATATTATTATTAAAAACGTGTTTTTAGATTTTATTAAGACGTCAACTCAAGTGTTGTATCCGCGGAATTATTTGAATACAATATTAGTTAGTTTTTGATAACAATTACGTTAAGGATGAGGTATATATTGGTATTTCGTGAATTACGATACTCGTCGTACACGTCGTCAGCTAACTTGGTAGATATCTTGTTTTATACGCATTTTAATATCAACTAGCGACCCGCTCGCATCTTCTCCCGCTTGTGCTACATTTTATATCACAAAAGTAATTTAAATTAGATAATAAATTGTTTTATTTATTATCTTATTTAAATAACTTTTGTGATATAGAACATAAAACAACAATTTTAAAGTTTTTATTTATCTGTCAGTCTCTTCATCCGAGCTTACCTCCGGATCAGCTATACCAATTATTATAGGAGTAAAACTGAAAGTGGCTGTTGCTCCACAGTCATAAAGATTATCTTGAATTTTTGTAGAATGCCTATTGCCTATGGTTTTGCTTTTTTTGTATTTATCGCAATTTCGATAAATCTTTCTTGTAGGTATCCAACGGTAAACTAAACAAAAGGAATAGGTGCTTACATTCAAAAATAAAAGTAAAAGAATCTCTCTTCTATTTACTCAGTACGAGTATACTAAATTCGTTGGACTCGTTCCAAGACAAATAAGCTTAAGTAAAACCAAGGACGATATAATTTGGAAGACCTACTTAGATAAATAAAAATAGAAATACCTGCCAAATCCTCAACTTTGGCGGTTCTCAAGGAAGGTAGTTTCAACTTGTCAGCTGCCTCTTGACACTGTGCCCGCCGCTGGGGGTACTCGCTGCCAGTAAGCTGGTGTTTTACGTTTGAATTTACTACTAGTATGACAGCTTCGCTGGAATCCATTGGTATTTGCTCTGATTTCAATGATCTGGAATAAAGGTCCTTGTTTTGGTTAGTTTATAACAATCTAAGACATATTCTAAATCTATAATAAATATTCTAAATCTTAAAAACATAAGAAGGAAATTATATGAACACAAAAGAGTATAAGACTAAACAGTATTACACATGGGCGAAGCGAGTTACGAGCAGGCAGCAAAAAAAATGGCCTAAAAGGCAAGCAAAATGGCCTAAAAGGCAAGCTGTCTACGTTTATATATTATGTTACTCAGAGCTATACCCCACTCAATTTAATGGGTCACTACATTTGCCATGTACATTGTAGTAGATCATTCCGAAGAAATTGATGTTTACTCTAGAACAATTTATATCTAAGAACGTGTACAATATGATATAGATGTTATAAAACATTTTTATAAATACTGAAAATTTCAATAGACTACTAAAAGTAATAACAGTGTTAAAGTTTAATACTATTTTTTTGTTTGATGCTGTATCCCGCACATAGCTGGGAAGTAAGGAACCTAGTGTGTAGACGCTTCCATTTTCTACTTTCAGCCAAATTCTCGAGGCGTATTTACTGGTGGAATTGCGAAGAAAAGAAAATATGAAACACCTCATTCCCTCGAGTGGGAATCGAATTCACAGCCGTCGTGTATACAGTCACACGCGTGTATCCCTGCGCCTGCGCCCATCCTGCGTATGTATCCTTCGCCCGCTTGAACTATATGATTATTCATTTAATAGGCAGAATTGACTGACAGTCATATGTGTTGTTATACCCAAATCGAATCGTATATACAATATCGAAATCGAATCCAAAACAATTAATCGAATATCGAATCGGGAATATTTAATTGATAACCGCCTTCTTGTTGTAAAAGTCGGTTTAAAATACGGATTTATCACAAACAAATACAGATTTATTAAAATAATAAGTATAGATATGGATTGCTTTGAGTTCATTCAAATGCCGATAGCTTTTGTTTTAATGAACCGATTTTGATGGAAAACTTTAGATGTTGAGTTGAAACAAAGCAATTAGTGAAAGTTTGAAGTAAATCGTTTTAGCATCTTCGAAATTAGCGTGCCGATACTTACATACATACAGACAGATAGACAATACATTTAAAAAAAATTGCTTTCTTCTTAAGTGTTTATTCTTTTTAAGTGTCCCTCTATCCATGTCAGTCAAAAATACTAAATGTACAGACAAAATATTTTAACTGTTTTATTATATATATATATATATATATATATATGGCATATAGATAAACATATAATTCTATTAATAAGACTTGAAAAGCAACGACACTACCCGGACCGTCTGTTACGTGGCACAGGGGTTTCAGGGAGTAGCAGAGTTTACTTTAGAGACTTAGCATACTGAATGGCAGAACTCAACACCGAACGAAAAAATGAAAAAAAATCATTCCTCTGGATGGGGATCGAACCCATTACCATCAAGTTACATTTTTAGAGAAATATAATAATTATAATTGTTAGAAAGTTGTGCAATGTTAAAAAGAGGTAGCAATTAAATTGTATTGCTCGTAGTATTTAAAGTCGGTGCCGGCCGAGGCTGACGTAAAGTTATTATAAGTAAATACTATAACTATAAGTACAAAATAAAAGATAAATAAATAAGAATCGATAAATTCGTTAGTCCTGCTCTATGAGTATCTTTCTTGAAAGTAATTAAAAAATAATTTTCTACATACGTGTATGGAAAATTCGACGTATATTGTTGACAATGTCAGGCTTAGTTCTAAGAGACGTTGTCCTGGAAGGTCATACAAAAATAATAATATATATTTTTAACCGACTCGTGTAAAGGAGGAGGTTATCAATTCGACTGTATTTTTTTATGTTTATTAATTACCTCAGAACTTTTGACATTGGTTCACCCAACCTATTTTGGTAATTCTTTTTACCATTTGAAAGTTAGTTCTTTCCGTGTACATAGTCCCATTATAATTTGGTCTATTTCTGTAAATTTGTATTTGTATGTGCGCGACAAGTGAACTAATAACTCATTATCCTAACAACCACTTTCGATGATGTTTTTTATATACTTTAAGGGAAGTTTGATGAAAGTGTGGTTAAGTTCTGAGAGATCAGGTTGAAATTGAAGAATTTGATTTCTTTATTGTTCAAATTATAATTTTTTTAAATATTTCCGTTTCAAACTATTAACTTGACAAACTATTAACTTGAGTAAGCTTACCTACAATCAATGAGCAAAGCGTGATCCTTCTTCCCCATAGTGACGATGAATTGGTCCATTATACCGCAAGGCATTCCGGGGAAGTCGTGCTCTGCCTTTTGACATAACAGAGCTTTATTGACTGGCCTAAAAAATAGTTTAGCTATTTTATGCTCTATAGCGCGTAGATTAGTGTCGGTCTACATATAAAAGTTTAATACTTAACTTGGTTCCAAAAATTTTTTCGTTTAACGTTGCGATTTTTTTTACCTTCGCTCTGTATCCTGCACATTGCAGGGCTGGGCTGGGGGAACCTAGTATTAATAACTCTGTCCTCATTAAGACACTATCATTTCCTACGTTGCACCGAATTCTAGAGGCATTGCGTGATGAGTGTCGGAACTCAACGCCGCGTCTGGCTCGTAATGAAATAAAATCAGAAATAAAATATTAAACATTTCTCCCGAATGTGAATCAAATCCACAACTGTCGCATTCAAAACGTTTCTATACTTGTAATACTGTAACAGGACGGTTGCGCGTTTGATCCCACCTCAAGGAAATGAAATATTTATTTACATTTTTATTTCCATTTCTTCGCTCTGGTGTCGAGACAAAGCGCTGCGTTGAGTTCTGCCACTCAACACGCAATGCCTCCAGAATTCGGCAGAAAGTGGGGAACGGAGTCTCTAGTCACTAGGTTCGCTCTGCCTACCCTGCTGTATGCGGAATACAGCGTGAAGCTCTTTCAATTTAATTTAATTCTATACTTCAAACTTCGTTTCGACTTTTCTATTCAAATTTCAATTTAGCTAAGTATAATAGGTGTTATATAATTTATTTTACGGTTTGAATATATAAAATCTATTTTATAAATACAAATGTATTAACAGAGATATTTATTGAGTACAACATAATCAACATTTAAAACGGACAGGCAAATTGGACCGCTATTGAGGTCTTGGATCTGACATTTAGATCAACTTCTGTCCGTATTCATTTTGATTTTTTGTATGCTATCTTAATATTATTATTGTTAAGGAAATTTATGTTTTCAGCTTCACCTTGTATCCAGCATATAGCAGGGCAGGCAGAGGGAGCTTAGTTTTAAGACACTGCGTCCCCCACGCACCGCCGAATTTCCATTGGAGGTGCGTGTTGACTAGCGGAACTCAACGACACACTTTGTCTTGTTACCAGAGCGAGGAAATTAATTTAATTCTACCGAATTGGAATCGAACCTAGAACGTTGCGTTTACAGTACGACGGTGGGCCATAGCGTGGACACCACTATATAATTATATCGAATTTCCAAAAATCTCGTATCGTGACACGCTTATCAAACTGTGGGACAATGACATCGATTCTAAATATAGATCTTATTCTGTTTAGACAAACAATTCTCCCTGGCTGATAAGCAAAATAATATTCGTCCTAAGAGGGACTAAAGTTAAAAAGCTTTATAAGCACTTAGATTTATGTAAAATTTATCTTGTAAATGAAAAGTTTAAATTTAATACAAATTGTAAACAAAAACTAATAACGATGGGCTTACGATACTTATGGTTAGGTACTTACACAAGAAAATCAATAAATATAGTCTTTAGAAAATGAGTGAAAGATGGAAAACAACCTCTAAAACAATGGAATGCCAAAAGGTTAACTAATCGTCTCCTATTTCTGTAGTTAGAGTTAGTGTTCTATAGTAGTACTTCGTTCTCCATTTTTAAATATCATCCGCCACCCTGGCGAAACTTAACGCTGCGGTTCAAGTGAGTCCAACTCCGAGTAAAAATTGAACTCGTAACTATCCCACAACAATACATGCAGCGTCGCATTTTTATATAGTAAATAATTATTGTAGGTATATTTTTATACATATCTTCAAAAAATATAAATAAATAAAAATTAAAAACGTACTTAACACTCATCCCAGAGAGAGCTTCTAGGAAAGTGAAAAATGCAACTTCCAACGAAGCACTGCTTGATACCCCCGAACCCATCGGCACGTCTGATACTATTACAGCGTCGAAGCCGCTTAGTATGACTGTAATTAAATTTTACAAATCTGACTCTAAAATATCTCCACTTTTTATGGTTTCAATGTGTACGGAAGAAACGGGATTCTATTACTAAGATTTTACTGTCCGTCCTTACTGTCTGTTCATCCATCGGTCTACAGCGGGGGTTCTCAACCTGTTCTTGCTCAAGGACCACTTTTATATCAATATTGCTAGCAGGGACCACTCTGTAGGTATAATTAATATAATAATAATAAATCGGGTCCAACGCCTCACTGCATTAAAATTTAAATTCTTCGCAGACAAATTTCTAGGCTTCTGCAGACAAAAGGCTTCTATGGACCACTGGTTGGGAACCACTGGTCTACAGGATGTATGTTATAACAACATTAAAAACAGAATTAAATAAAAATTGAAGTGTGCATCTTATGTAACAATGACGTAATTGCCCTTTTCTAATATATAAATTAAGTGAATATATATGAAAAGACTATTTACAAAAGCAAATACGAGATTATTGCACCAAATGGTGAAAGAAAAAATTACAGTCATCGTAATGCTTTCATTTAAATTTAAAAAGCAGTTTTATATTGTGCAGTGGCACAAGGGTGCGACTGTAACGCGACGGTCGGGGGTTCGATCCCCACTCGAAGAAGTGTAATATATATTTCGATTTCTTCGCTCTGGTGTCGAGGCAAAGCGCGGCGTTGAGTTCTGTCACTCAACACGCAATACGCAGAGTGTCTTAACACTAGGTTCCCTCTGCTTACCCTGCTGTGTGCGGGATATAGCGTGAAACTGATATTTCTTATGGCATAGTAAGGCAGGCAAAGGGAACCTAGCGCTAGCTAAACAAGCCGTTTCTCCGCAAAATGCAACGTGGCGAAACTCTGGGCAATATAAAGGCATACATAAAAAAGTGAGGAGATAAAAAAATCAATAATCAATCCTTCTACATGCCATAGTCATTGTATTGACATTCAGATGGTGTTCTATTAGACCGTGACGTTACGTAACGTCTATTCGCGTCAAAAAACAGATAACTTTACCTGGAAAATTAGCAACTACTCCTTTTACATAATTGGCCCAAGCTGGTTCACCGGGTCTCAGTTCTGATGATGAAGAGAAATTGGCCTTGAGCTGGTCGCCGTTGGCCAAGATGGAGAGGATATTGCATTCTTTTGTGTTATTGTAACTACCAACCACAACTGTTAAGAACGGTAGAGCCTGTAAGAGATAAAAATATACGAGTATATGGATATATCCATAATTGTAAGTCCCAGGGTACTCTATAGGTCTTGATTACGCGGAAATATCATAAAAAATGCAGTAATGTATTAATAACGAAGCATAAATGTTCATATCTTTTGACCACGTTAACTTAAAAGCTTGCTTTTTTCTGTGCTCCAAGAGACTTATACTAGAACATTTGAAATTAATTTTGGATTGATACATCCCCGTTATAAGATCGCTTTATTAACAGACAGACAAAAAAATAATGCTGTAAGGGTTCCGTTTTGAAGTACGGAACCCTAATAAGACAAACAACTGAATTCTGAACAGTTCTGATCTGAAAATAACAACTATAAACTTGAAACATAGCACTAGACTCAATTATAGTTTGTAAATCTCTTAATACACTGACATTTAACTTTTCTAAAAAAAAGTGCATATACGTCATTGTTGCACAAATTAGCTATATAAAAAATATTTTCGAAGCGTACTAGATTAAAAAATGAACTAATATAAAAAATTAAATGAATTTATAATAAAATAATTAAATTAAATCAAATACAAAATTATATTTCTATGTAGAAACATAAACAAAAAGATTAGAGTCCCACTCGGGGAAATCAAACATGTATTTAATATTTTCACTTCCTCGCTTTGGTAACGAGGCAAAGCAACGTTGAGTCACCAACGAACACGCAATACTTAATTACTTATTAAGAAAACGTATAAAATAAAATTGAACATGGCGGGATTTCAACCCGCGCCTCTTTGGAAACTGTCCAGGCGCTCTGACCAACTAAGCCATATGTTCTCATCAAGCTACGTCGGAATTATTATACGCTTGTTGCAACTTATTCATGTTGTTAGCTTACGGTTAGAGGTTAGGGAGATTTTTACAAATTTCTGCTACCCAAAGATAATAATTTAGAATTATCGTTTGGCCAGAGAGAATACTATTTATTAAATATTTTTTACATTTTTAAAGTGTTATTCTATACTTAGGAAAGAAAATTCTTATTTAGAAAACGTATATATTTTTTTGTTAAAACACACATTTTTTTTATGGTAAAAGCATGGCAAACGAGCGTACGCGTCACCTGATAGTAAGTGATCACCGCCGCCCACGACACCGCGTAACACCAGAGGAGCTAATGGTGCGTTGCCAGCTTTTGAGGTGGTTGGGCGCCGGAGCCCGGCATTACCTAATGCGAAACGCAGTGGCATAAAGCCACTACATCACGCCGGTTTTAAATGCCGGGTGTGGTAATGATCCGGTCGAGTCTGCCCATGCGTGTCGCCATTGCTGGCAACGTGACTCTCCCACTCGTGGAGGCGCATGCCTCAAGAATTCGGCGGAAGTGTCGTAACGAGGAGCGAAGTACCTAACATTAAGTTCCCAAGTTCCCTCTGCCTACTCTGCTATGCAATATAAACGTTATTTGTAATAACATCTTGAAAAACAATAACAAAATTTAATTAAGGGCATAACTTGAGTCCTGATTTTGATAAATTGAAAAAGTTTTCCCTGATTAAGTTAATATTTTGGCTGACAACAATTTGTTATTATATCAAATTGTAATTACATCATTTAATTAAGATAAAAAAAAATACAAAAAATATTTTTAAAAAATTGCTAATGATAAACAAATATTTCATATTAAATAACAATTATCATATCAATAATTTTTGACGACCATTAAAATATGTAAAAAAATAAATATAGAAATGAAAATATTAAGAAATAATAACTCATCCCCTCGATTGGGGATCGAACCCACAACCGTTGTGTTACAGTCACACCCTTCTGAAATTTTACTGATTAGTTTTTAAGATTTAAGCATAAATCTATACATTTATGATTAAATCTTAAAAATATTTTCAGATTTTTTTCTGAAATAATACTACCTGTACATACTAGCTGCCAAATTTCAGTATTCTAGGTCAACTGGAAATACCATATTAATTTTCATTCCCTTTATAGTGTCAATATACGCGTTTTTTGTCGTTTAAGGCTTTTATTCTTCAGAATTTAACCAGAAACGTAGAGATTTTAGATTTTTTCCTGAGCTTGTACTACTTGTAGGTCTTAGCTGTTAAATTTTATAATTGTAGGTCAACAGGAAGCATCCTATGAATTTTGATTCCCTCATAAAGTCGAAATACGCATTTTTTGCTATAAAATGGCCATATTTCTTTTTAAGTAAATATAGAAATATATTTTTTATCAATCATGCCGTCGTAGATCTAAGTAGGTACATGGTTTGGAGTTCAACCCGATATCTCCAAGCTTTCCTGAGATAAAGGATCATGGTACAGACAGACGGACAACAGAGTGATCTTATAAAGGTTTCTTTTTTCCTTAAAAAGTACGAACCCCTAAAAAAGGAAACTTGGCCTTATATATTCATTAAAGGAGAATTATAACAATACAAAAATACCTTATGCAATTTATCTACGTATTAATGCAATAAATGAAATTGTATAATGATGTATTGCTTTTCAATTTAAAAATTAAAGGTCTGTGTTTAAATGTGGAAACACTATCCATTTCAGAGCCATCTTGATTAACATTATATTTGTTTTATATTCATTAATTATTCATATTTCAAACATAAATCACACACACACAACCATGTTTATAACAAGTATGATTTTTATTGACACAGGTTTCTCTCTGCTAATCCGTAAAAATGGATGAAAATAAAACAAAAACATAAAAAATGAAATCAGCTTCACGATGTATCCCGGACACACCAAGATGAGCAGAGGGAACCTAATGTTAAGACACTCTGTTCCTAACCGTCCTTACCGTCAAATTCTGGAGGTATTGCATGTTGAGTAGAGAAACTCAAAGCCGCGCTTTACCTCGATCCGTGATAATACAAATATAAATAAATATTGTATTTTGTCGAGTGGGGATCGAACCCACAACCCCCTGCGCCACGACTGACAGGCAGAGGGATGGCAATACGTGTTGAGTAACAAAACTCAACGCCGCGCTTTGCCTCGAGACGAGAGCGAAGAATTGCGTCATTATTGTGTTAAATATGAACTCTCATAAAAAATGTAATATAAAATGCGACTAATGAACTTCAGATAATTTTAATTATTTAATTGCTTAGCGCTTGAATATTTATTCTTAATTAAAAAAAATGTTTAAAAATGTGATATGATTGATGATGATGTGTGTTCACATAATAACATTATTTAATAAAGTGTTGACGTCCAAACAACTAACAATAATGATAAACAAGAACAGAACAAGATTAAAAATAACGTAATTAGAATTACTAATTCGCGTTATAATATATATATTTAACATATGGGATCGATTCACAATTTTTTTTTAGGGTGTAAACAGACTCTGACATTAGTTTCACCTGTTTAGGAACGTTAAAATCTTACCTCGTTATCTCACGAGGTTATCTTTTAAAAGAAAACTAATAATTCGAATGCATAATATAAAGATATAGTAATAAAAGTACTTAAATTTTACATCGTACAGAAAATCTGTAAGATTTTAGAAACTCCACTTAAGCATAGAATAAATACCATAAAGATAAATAGTTTCAGATTGCATCCCGCATACCTACAGAGGGAACCTAGTGGCTCACTCTGCTACCTTGCTGTAGTTGTAACAGGTTCACTTTTGTTCCACACTTTCCGCCCAGTATCGGAAACATTATGTGTTGAGTGGTGGAACGCTGAGCTTTTTCTTGCTACCAAAAATTATATTGAATTAAATAATTCATTCTCTCAGGTGGGAATCGAATCCACAACCGCCGCACTTCTAGCCAGACGCTGTACTGTGCCATAACGGCCTAACAAAGTAGATACTGACATTAATTTATTATCTGTACGACTATATAGATAGATAAGATGCAAACCACAGGTAATACAAAGCCTTCGCAGTAGTCCACGTGTTCGCCGATAAGGTTAACTCTGCCTGGTGCTGCGGCTGCTGCGACAGGCTCGCGACCAAAATGTTCTACAAATTTGTCGCGAGCCTGGCTTAGCAATACAGATTCTCCTTTAGCCACTGCTTCCGTCATCTATAAAAAATATATGTTGAATTTAATTAAACCAGGTTTTATTTTATTATTGTTTGTCAAAAATATTCAAAAAACATTCACAAGCAGCCTCACTTCGGAATGTAAACGAGACGAGATAGTTGGTTGAGATGGTTTGGATTCTATTCTAGATGCTAGCAATATAAATAAGTTGTAACAAGTTAACGTCAATCTTGGATTGTTCTACATTGCTATCCAATCTGAGACTGAAAAGAGATGAAATGAAGTACTTAGATTGGTTATTGGCAAGCTAAACTCAAAAATAGATTGCTATATCAAACTACTATGTTCAAATTTTTGTTTTCTAAAAATTTCGTCATTTTCATTTCCACATTCTGGTAAGAAGACAAAGCACAGCAATTGATTTCGCTATGTCAAGAACAGAGTGTCTGAACACTGTTGTTTAGTAGGGTAACCTAGGTTCCCTCTGCCTACCCTACTATATGCACAAAACAACGTGAAGCTAAAAATTGTTATAATTACAAAAATGAAAAAGGGATCCATTGTTATGCAATATTTGTACCATATATCGTATCTTAATTCAATATAAACCTATTTTAAAGCATATCGAAGCCGCATTAATTTATCATATAAATAAACATTACTCATTTTCAATTGAATTGTATTTATATTTTTTTAGGGTTCCGCATCTCAAAAGGAAATAATGAAAACCCCTTATGTGCCCGTCTGTACGTCTGTCAAGAGCATATATCTCAAGATCGCGTAGAAACTTAAGCATTAAAAAAAATACAAATAAGGGAAAAAATTAGAGCTGTGAAAGTATTTAGGAATTTCATAAAAAAAATCTTAACAAACTTACAAATGTAGTTCGTTTCATACAAAATGTGTGCATACGCTTGTAAACTTACGCTTGCTAACTTTTATAAGTTCTACTTCTTGACCTACAATCCTGAAACGATTTAAGTGCAGTTGTATTGCGATTTCCCTTAACAGCCAGTGTTCTATTTAAATGGGTTCATAAATAAAAAAAGTAATCAATATAATGTATTTTGTTCCATATAATTGTCACAAAATAATTGTTTTATGGAATTGGCTGAAACTTTACTTTTTATTGTCTTTAAAATGATAATGTTATTAGAAAACGAAAGTTATTTAAATTAGTAAACATTAATTGTGCTTATTTACTCTGTATCCCGCTTATAGGAATATATCTCAAAATATGACAGATTTCCTAAAATTTGAGATCTGTTCAAAGAACGTAGCTACAAAATCGTACTATGTAGGAATTTTATATTTTTTTATTACCTTCACAAACACTAATTGTTAGGGGAAATGGGACATAGCTGGGTAGGCAAAGGGAACCTCGAAACGTATTGTTAAGACAATTCCGATCCTCACTTTC
Source organism: Heliconius burneyi (assembly GCA_018247715.1). Taxonomy (NCBI): domain Eukaryota; kingdom Metazoa; phylum Arthropoda; class Insecta; order Lepidoptera; family Nymphalidae; genus Heliconius; species Heliconius burneyi. Next base: position 13,758 of record DWGR01001956.1, read on the forward strand.
CACAAAATTCTAGAGATAATGCGTGTTGAGTTACCAGACCGCGTGGAAATCGAACCCACAACCTGTCGCATTGACGGTCGCATGCTTGTACCCCAGCGCTACCTGACTCGTTGCTATCGAAACCGAACTGTAAATAACTATTTTCACACGTAAACCCAATATGTATGTTTTTATATTATGGTAAAGATAACATTTTGAGATAACACAACAGGTGGTGAGGGGAGTGTCTTAACACTAGGCTCCCTCTGCCTACCCTGCTACATGCGGGATACAGTGTGAAGCTGAAAAAAAAAGAAAATATACATATTGATGCTCGACCTTCCACTGTCGTGTCACGTCGCTCTGGAAAGTATCACCCACGCTTATATTAATATATATGTCATAAGCTAGCTTGCATGTGTAATGAAATTATGTATGCAATGTTTTGAACATACATACTTTAAGACTGGCAACACGCTACACATTTATTTATTTGCTAATCTGTATTAAAATAATTAAAAATAAATTAGCTTCACGCTATATCTCACACACAGCAAGGTAGGCAGAGGGACCCTAATGTCAAGATACTCTTTTCATCTTCCGCCGAATCCTGGAGGCATTGCGTGTTGAGTGGCGAGACTTAACGCCGACAGTATGTTTTTTACTTATATTTTAAATTATATGAATTAATTTTTATCATTATAAGGTCAAGTTTAAAAGCTATCGCGTTGATATTTTCGAGCGAAAATATTAGTATTGAATGTTTCTGTGATCAAAATAAAATTTATGCTCCATACGAAGTGTACATATAAATAAATAAATATATATATATATATATATATATATATATTTACTAAATGTCTCCATTCTCCACTTCTGTCCACTAGAGCCAATGTAGTAGATGCAACTCACTAACATATATAGCCAAACTTGTCATATGAGATTGGAAGCTACAACATCCAATGATATTTTATTCAG
>DWGR01001957.1:0-14708 GCA_018247715.1 Heliconius burneyi
AATATAAATTTAAATAAATATTTCATTTCCTCAAGTGGGAATCGAACCCGAAACCAGTCGCGTTTAGAATCATACTTGTGCCCCTGCGCCACGAGTGGCCTCTAATATAATCTTAAAAATATATATTCAATGTGACACAGACAGTATTTATGTCAGTATGGATATAAAAATGTTATCAGTTTGACGTATGAAGAGTTTAGTAGATAGTGTTATCTAAATATGTTTGTAGATATTTATGAAAACTATTGAACTTATAATTGTCTATAAATATGAATTATATCTATATATATATATCTTTTCATGCTTTAAATAAAATAAAGTGGATTGTTATCGCAACCATTTGGAGACTGTCGTGGTGCAGCGGCACAAGGGTGTGACTGTAACGTGACGGTTGTGGGTTCGATCCACACTCGAGGAAGTGAAATATTTATTTACGTTTAAATTTCCACTTCCACGCAATGTCTACAGAATTCGGCAGAAAGTGGGGAACGGAGAGTCTTAATACTAGGTTCCCTCTGCCTAGCCTGCTGTGCGGATTTCTTTTATTTTTTCATTTTAGAGTAACTACAATCGATGCTAAACGAAACAGTTGTTTTACGCTATTTATTTATCCACATACATATCCTACTAATATTATAAATTTGAAAGTTTCTGAGGACGGAAGTTACTTCAATTTTAATTCAAAAACTGCTGAACGGATTTGGATGGAATTTTTATTGTCTTTATCTACACAAGATCACTCTCGAAGATCAACCGAGGCCTATCCATTTGATGTCATATTAAAATAATATCTATTATTTTGATTTTCTTTCCAAATATTTTAAATTTTATAACAAAACAAGCCGTCATGGCGCAGTGGTACAACATGTGAATGTCGAGAGTACGGTTCCCACTCTGGAGAATTATTTGATATTTTTATTTTTTCACTCTAATAACAAAACCCGCCATTGAGTTCCGCCAGTCATCAGGCAAAGCTTCGAAAATATGACGGACTCTGGAGAACGGAGTGTCTTAATACTAAGCTCCATCTACCTAGGTTAAGCAGAGAGGGATACAGCGTGAAGGTGAAACCATATTTTTTTAAGTTTCGTTAAAAAACATACACACGTATGTTAATTTAATTTAAACATTATACGGCTAAGTAACAACTGTTTTAAAATCCCGAACTGCGTATAACTCAACGCCCGGGTCCTCAGTCGCACCATAAAACTTATACGACACGCCTTCGATGACGCACAGACAGCTTTACGACTGCTGTGATCGTGAATGTGTTTATAAAAGTGGACGACAGTACTGTACTGTCGTATAATATATGTATGTAGATATTATTAGGCATCCGCTGGAACATTCCTTTTATTATAAAGTTTAGTTTGTTCGGTTAGTTTTAGTTAATTTTAAGGTTCCGTAAAAACGGAGCTCCTATAGGATTATTTTGTCCGTTGTCCGTATGTCATGAGAATTTATCTCGAGATCGCGTGGAGATATGAAGCTGTGGTCACTTGAAGCCTAGAATACCCTAGAATAAAGCATTGATCCATATATATTTTTTCTGTAGTTTGGAAGAAATTCGCCGCGTAATCAAAACCTACGGAGTACTTCCCATGGATATCCTTTGGTAAGGAAATATGAAGCAGTGATAACTTACAATACAAAAAAAGGAAGAAATCTGAAAAGTGAAAAAATTATAAGTATATCATAGAAAAAAATTATTATAAATTTATATAGCAACACCTTTGTCAATCTATTGTACAATCCTGAAATCGATACAAAAGCCTCGATCGAGTCTGATTCGAGTTATACAATTTTAAAAAGTTAATAATATAGGATAGAATTAGAGAGACTAGTTTCTGCAAAGAAAGCTTGCAATAACTTGCCTCTCAAAGCTTATAATAATAAAAATACATCTTCTGCTCTTAATTATCAGCTGCTTTCGATATGTTTTACACTAATATGTACAAGAATTTTATATGTAATAGATAGAATTTTTACTTAACGCATTGTGATTAGCTAAGTATTCTTTTATACGTATCGATAAAGTGGCGTTCGGAAAACTCTATCTCTTGCGCAACTAGCTTGTGAAAGTCAAAATTAATCATTGAAGATAACCTGATGTCTCTTAGCTTAAAAGCTTCAACTGATAAATTGCTATACCATTAAGTGGCAGTAATCACCTTTTAAGTATTTCAAAGAAGACCAGAATTGCATGCCTATCGGTGAAAACTAGTAACGTACAGATATACTACCATATTAAGTCAAGTAATTACATTGAGTGAGCATAGTCATAGCCAAGACACTCCGTTCCCCCTTTTCCTTCTAATTTTTGAAACATTGCTTGTTAAGTAGTATTTGTCAAAAGAATCATTCCTCTGAGTGGAATTCGATGCCAAAACTGTTAACAGACTTCGTGCCACTGCGCCGTCATGTCCTACAAATTAAAAAATATACAAAAATAAAACTTTCATTACATTTTGTTGAGTAATATAAAACTTATTTAATTTAAATTTTATTATTCTCTGTGTATACACTTCAAAATAGTACATATCCTCTACCTTCACATATATATATATATATATATATATATATATATGTACATATATATGAAAATGTTTTACAAGAAAATATTCGAATACACAATAAGAGATTACCATAAACACCCTCCCAGACGTGGGAAAACATGCATTTATCATAGTCGACATCGTTCCAGCAAAAGTAACCATTAGGTGATAGTGCAAGCTCATCCAGGTATTGTCTTCTGTACGAGTCCGTCTCATCTCTGAACTATTAGGACCCTATTGTTGAGAAAATTAAAATGCACCATTGTTTACTGCCAGCGATGATTGCCGTACTTTTGTTTAGGAAGCTCGATTTTTGACGCAGCTCTACGCTAGCTCTGTATCATGATTATCTATTAAAATAAAACTCTATTCTTTTTGTTCAGAATAAAACGTATCTAGTGATAAACGTATGGGCTAGTGGCGCAAGGGCACAAAGTGACTGTAAACGTGACTGGTTGTGGGTTCGATGCCCATTCGAGGAAATGAAATATTTATTTAAACGTAGATTTTAATTTCTTCGCTATAGTATCGCAGCGTTGAGTTCCACCACTCAACAGGCAACGCCTCCAGGATTTGGCGGAAATAAGCAACGGAATATCTTAAAGCTAGTTTCTCTCTGTCTATAGTATAGTGTGAGCGATACAGGGTGAAAAAATAAATAAATATATAATTTCCTCGAGTGGCAATCGAACACACAGCCTGCCCCGTTTTCAGTCACACGCTTATGTCTTCGCTATTTTTTTTAATAGAAGAATTTTTATGGAAAAACTACTGAACGGATTTAGATGGAATTTTTATTGTCTTATATCATGTATACGAGATCACTCTCGAAGATAAGCCGAGGTCTTTTTTTTTCAGATTCTGACAATCATATCATTTAGTTTTTTTTTTTAAATGGTATTTAGTTTATATAATTTATATATATTTTGATTCTATAAAAACAATAGCATGAATAATATTTTACTTATACCTTTACACAAACTCTAAGCCCTTTACTTTTAGCCCCAAACACTTTGTCACTGTCAGTCAGTAAAGTTTAGAAGTTTTGTCATTAAATTTCCTGTGGGTTAACCTTAGAGGAACTTAAAAACGGGACCCTCATCGTCTCGTAAAAGTTTAAATTGCCCACATCTTTTTTCACTATCTTCCCATTGCACTTTTTCCTATTTAAACTTTTTCTTTTCGTTTTAAGCCGCCCGCTCTTGTAAGTACAAGTTTCTTGGACTTTCGTGATAAAAATACTACTATAACATAGCGGTTAACCGAACTGAAACTGAGTAAACTCAAACGTTTTCTTTCAATTCCGTTTGTTCGGTCTGTTGCAATTAAAAGTCGTGCCAAGTTATTAGATTAGCTATATCTATTAATGTTTGGTAGATTGTAAAATTTATTTGTTATTTAAAGCAAAAGAAAAATAGAATTTGGTGCAAATATTTTTTAAAGAATCTTCTGTTTATTAAAACGAATTAAATCTAGGCCGATCAGGTCATATGAAATAAAAAGCTAATAATAAAAAAAACAGTTTCACGCTTTATCCAGCACAGGCCGGGTAGACAGAGGAAACATAATGTTAAAACAGCCCGTTCCCCACTTTCTGCCGAACTCTAGAGGTATTGCGTGTTGATAGGCAGAACTCAGCGCCGCGCTTTGCCTCGACACACCTCGCCATAGAAATATAAACGTTAAAAAATATTAGAAATATTAGATACATAAAATCCCATGTGTAAGCTATTGATAGATATTTTGAAGCTGAGGCCGTTGTGGTGCAGGGGCACAAATGTGTGGTTGTACTTGTGTGTTCGATTCTCACTCGGCGTAATGGAATATTTAATATTTTCATTCTTCCAAGTAGTAACCAGGCAAAAAGTGACTTTGAGTTGAGTAATACTACGAAAATGCGGAAGTGAAAAAACGGGAAAATCTTAACACTAAATTCCCAGGTTCCCCCTCAGCCTACCATGCGATCTGCGGGATACAGCATGAAACTAATAAAAAAAATCTAATGTAATTTCTCATATATTTATTAAATTATAGTCGTCGTCCCACCACAAAAATATCTCACCATGCGGGATTCAAATTTACAACTTCCGGTTGAATTCTTTTTTTTATAAATATAATCTTTAATTAAACTAGTTTTTATTAAGTACCGGATAAAGAAATGAAATTCTCCACTAATTAACTTTCATATGTTAATCAAATGAACTTCAATCAGCTCCACGCGGTATCCCGCATATAACAGGATAGGTAGAGGGACACGCCGTTTTCCACTTCCCGTCGAATTTTCAAGGCATTGCGTATTGAGGGGTGGAACTCAACGCCGCGTTCTACCTTGTTACTAGAGCGAAGAATTGAAAATATTAATAAATAATAATCCTCCCTATTGGGGATTGAACTCACAACCTTTGTATTAACAATTACATGGTGCCTCTGCCCCAAAATGACCTCTTCAGTCTACTTTAAAATTCTGCTAATTGATGGAAAATAAATAAATCTCCATACAAACAGTACACTTCTACTATAAATCAAGCAATCGAATGCAATTATTCAGGATTGGAACCACAATGCTGTGAATGTGGCTCTCAGATAATTATTCAAGATGCACTCAGACCTGCAATGCTGTAAGGATTTAGGTCAAGTTTCACGACTGAGCGGATCTCAATTGTTGATACAAACTGAACATGCATAATATAAACACTCGAGTCATCAGCTTCTTTTCACTGTATGAAAACAGCATACAGTTATATTTCTGTGCGGAATGAGCCAAGTCACGCTGTATAGAAAGTTATTAATCAAAAGTAACACTACATATTATGCTTCTATTTTGTTCAATAATATCTATAATTATTGATATGTGAAAATTAAATTAAATCATCTTCACGCTGTACCCAGAAGGGTAGGCAGAAGGAACCTAGTGTTAAGACACTCTCATCTCCCAATTCCGCCGAATTTTTAAGGCATTACGTATTGATTGGAGAATTGTTAATAAATAATAATTAATTCCCTTAAACGGGGATCGAACCCATAACTATCGCGTTACAATCACATCCTTGGGCCCATGCGTCACTACGGCCTCAATATCAATAGCTTATATTAGAAATAATATTATTATTTATACTTTTTTAGAAGTAGGAAAGAACATAGTGACATGTCACTCAATGATAAATAAAATAATTTTCATAATAAAAATATATAGATTGGGTAAACTAAAATAAAGTTAGAAAGTTTCACCACTGTGTGGACGAAATGTACTAAACTAGCGACGAACTAACGAAGTAAAGCTTTGTGTGGTCTCAGAGTATAGAAGTTTCGGCAGTTCCCTGATTTACTGTACAGGTTTTTGTGACTGAAACTTAACAAATATTAAACTCAACTTGAAATAAGAATAAGATATGTAATATATGAAATATATATTATAAACGATTATGAAATATTTCGAAAACTATATTTAATTTTGAGGTCGTGATTGTAACGCGACGGTTGTGGGTTTGATGCCCACTCGAGAAAGTGACTTACTCGTATACTCGTATTTACGTTTTTATTTCCATTTCTTCGCTCTGGTGTCGAAGCGCACCGTTGAATTCTGCCACTCAACACGCAATGCCTCCAGTATTCGGTAGAAAGTGAGGAACGGAGTGTTACACGTGTGCGGGATACAGCGTGAAGCTGATTTTTTTCTATAATTAATTTCCTATAAAAAAAATTGAGGTCGCGCTTATTTGATTTGTAAAACACATCCATCGCCACCGCTTTAATTACGCTGCACGTTTATATCTTGCTACGATTTATCTTCTATAGGATTATTACATCTTCTTTTTTTAACATATTTAAGTATATTCAATTAAAAATATGCAAGCTCTAAATGTTTATTAATAAGCATGTTATTTATATTCGCCAGAAGAATCTAACGAATACAAAAAATATGAATGATTTCGGGTGGATGGTTTCGGGGATTGGGTAATGGAAATAATAATTTCTCCGAGCCGGAATCGAACTCACAACTGGTTCACTGTAACTGCGCTACAATGGCTTCATATAGTAAACATTAACAATTTCCATGTAATAAACTGTACATACTTCTTTAACAAACTAAAAATCTTTTGTCTACTTAAGTACTGCAAGAATCAAACACTTAGTAAGATTGGAACAATCTAAAAATCGTTTTAATCTCCTCAATTTAAATATAAAGCAAGCCTGAGAGCACTAAGTTAATTACACAAGTTGAACTTAAGAATTCACAAAGAGCGTCCTTTTTCTCTGTTTGTAAGTTTTTGCATCCATTACAAGTATTAAATAATAAAAAAGATTTTCTCAAGTTTTTTTTAAAAACGTTACATTTTTGATATTGTATGTAGTTTTAAGTTCGAATCGGTCTCGCCCATCGACGTTTCTGTAATAATTTCAAAATTGTAGGATCAACAAAAAATGCATTTTATAAATTGACAATTGACATGTTCTTTCAAATAACACAACAACAGAGGACTTATAATAGTTTTTATCGGTAATACAAATATAAATTTCATTTTTTAATTTTTCCTTTGTCTGTACAGTCACTCACTTCTTGCCAAATTTCATTATTGAGATACGGTACTCTAAAAACGGCAATGGAATGAATCTCTTAAATGGAAATGGAATGGAATGAATCTCTTAAATCAAGGCTGGATTTAAAAAAGAATTATATTTCTTAAATACTATGTAATCTATGTGTAATTATAACACTAAAATATGCAGATATAGCATATTTAAAAACCATTATCGAGATATTTAAAAACCCAGGCAAGCATCATTACAGAAACAATCACAGCTCTAAGCGAGTATCGTTCAAGTACTTGCAGTCGCAAAAACAACATAAAACAAAAAAGCCAAGTGCAAGCGTCGCTGCATAAAAGATGGCTTAATTATGCACGCAGGTTTCGAACTGTTTAAACTGCTTGCAAATAAAAATAAAAGTAAACTTCGGCATTAAATTTCTTTGAGATAATAAGTAAGGAATGGCATATAAGTAAGATGATATACCTATTTGGTTATTATAATAATATTCACTGTGATATGGCGGCTTTAGTTCTATAAATGTAAATATTTTTATTCTGCAATTAACATCTATATTTGTAGATGAAATAAAATCATATAAATAAACTACAAACAAAAGTAAATCATTTCTGTTTCAAGACCAACACGTAAAGCATGAAATGTCACTTCAAAATTATTTAATTAAATTTTTATAAATTAAAGAGTGACCCAACATTCATTTTATGAGGAGAAGAGAGCCAAAAATTCATACATACAACAATATTATACATAAACATTCTCCCCCGCGTACATTAAAAATAAAATTCCGAGTAAAATTTCACACCATTGTTTTATATCGAGTAGCATTTTGTTACCTCTGGGCACCAGAATGCGTTACCATGGCAACGCCCCTGCGGTAAGCGCAGCATCCCGCACTGTTTCGAAATTTCCCCGTACGTACCCAAAGCTTAATCCGAATTAAAACAATAAAATAACTCAATACAGCGTGTTCCGAGTGTCCGTTTATGGATGCCGTTAAAATATTTTCCATGTTCTACCGACAGTTGTTTCTGTATGAAAACCCTACACTCGTAATGTTATTTTTATATTCGACAGGTATGGAAGCGGTTGTGGCGCAGCGACACAAGGACATGACAGCTACGCGATGGTTGTGGGTTCGATCCCTACTTGAGGAAGTAAAATATTTATTTACGTTTATATTTCCGTTTCTTCGCTCTGGCATCGACGCAAAGCGCTTGAATTCAACCACTCAACACGCAATACCTCCAGAATTCGTCAGAACATGAGGAACGGAGTATCTTAACACTAGGTTCCCTCTGCCTACCCTGCTGCGGGATACAGCGTGAAGCTGATTAAATTTTTATTTTTGTATGTAAATAATACCTTTTTGTTTAATGCATAGCATGGAAAAAGAAATTAAAAATAAACGAGTTATTTGTAAGCATGCTAGGATATAAATTTTATATGCAATACCCATACGAATAGGATTGTTTAAATCAACTGTAACTACAACTACCTCGTGAAAGTATTTTTATTGCTTTTTCTAATGTCCAGCCGTACTGATTACGAGAATAATAAAAATAATAAAGCAAATTAATTCTGTAGCTTATGTGATGGAGTTTTTATTGTTTTCTTTTAACATTATAATTATTAAAAAATAATAATGATTTAGATATTTAATATTAAAACGCAAAACACACAAAATTATATAAACGAAAATACTTTATTAAAATATGACATTTTTCTAACATTATGAAGTGCACTTAAAAATCCCTCGACAATCCCCTTAAACTCACTAATCATAATCCAAGAATGTTCCCTCTCATTACAACCAGCACGAGCCCTCTTCCAACCTTTTAATCTTAATGCCGAACCTAAGCATTCCTATCATCAGGATACCACCGTTGAAGCAGTATAGGAACTAGGGTTGGTAATTGCTCGTTAAAATCCATGGACCATGCAGCCACAACAAAGGCTGCGATCATAGGGATAGATTATTTTATGAAACTTTGAGTATCACTGTTTATTTTGAAGATTTTCATAAGAATTAACGTAAATTTATATACTTGTACGCAGTCAGTGTTTAGTGATAGAATAATTTTTTTTATTACATAGCATTATTTATTAAGGTGATTATAAAGGTGATTATAAAGGTTGTAAACTCGAGGAAATTAAATATTTAGTATTTTAATTTTTTCGCTCTGGTGTCAAGGGAAAGCCTGGCGTTGAGTTCCGCCACTCATCACGCAATGCCTCTAAAAGTCATCGGAAAATGGGAAATGGAGTCTTATCAATAGGTTCCCTCTGCCTACCCTGCTGTATGTAAATTTTAGTATAAAGCTGAAGAAAAAAATCTTCAACAACCTTAAATACATAATTTTACATGCACTCATAGTAACTGTAGACAAATTATTTCAATTAACTACATATATCACAATAACCTAAAATTATCAAATTACAAAATATGACAGCTAGACAAATCGAATGACAGATAGCCAGTGTCACGCGGCCTAAGCGGAGGGGCAGGACGCACTCAAACCTGCACGGTACGAGAATACTACGAGTGTAGTACATCAACTCGATTGTTATTGATATGTCGATCCAGTGCCACTCGCCACGAGGACGCGCATTCCCGTCAGAATTAAATCGATTTGATTTAAGTGATTATTTTAGCGAAATTGAATGTGAAGTGTTCGAGTAATCGATTTTTTAGGAATTTTATAGATTGAATAGAATAATTGTTTTGTTTGGTAGTAATGGGAAAATTGTATTTGTCGATATAATTTTTTTGTTTATGGTAACACATGTTTCAAATTTTAAATACAAAGACCAGTCGCAGCGCAAGGGTTGCGACGATTTGATTATCACTCAAGAAAATTAAATATTTTATATTTTGATTTCGTCGCTCTGGTAACGAGGCAAAGCGCTGCGTTGAATTACGCCAAAATTCTCCAAAATTCAGTAGAAATTGGGCAGAACTGCGATGACACTGGATTCCCAAGTCTCTTTGCCTACCTTTACTCAGCCCCTTAATGCGGGATACAGCGATAAATCGATGTTTATAAATTGAATTGTTGAATTGAATTGTTAATTGAAGTGTTGAAAACTAACAAAAATCCTCAACAACGGTTATATATCACATTATTATATTACTTTAAATGACTACGTACAATATAAAATATTTATTATTCTATTATGCATGTATACGTGTATATAAGACCTATGCAAATTTACGTAGCACTTGAAGTTTAAACGTGACTGGCAAGTAATAATTCCATAGCTTGTGTTACTATTGCATCCACGTAATGAATAAATCTGTACAACCATACATTTGTGTACTTGCACTAATAATTGGACTCCTATACAAAAGCCGAGCTTACACTGCTTAATCTAAATGCCTGATTTATAAATATTAAAAAAACGTCAATAAAAAACAAAGCCATTAAATAAGTTTAGTTTCCTGAGTTACGTTACTAATAGGATGTCATAGATAATATAAAGAGTAGGCATAGGGAACCCAGTGTTAAGATACTCCGTGAACCACTTTCCGTCGAATTTCGGAGGCGGAACTCAACGCTGCGTTTCGCCTCGAAACCAGAGCGAAGAAATGGAAATTTTAGATAAATATTTCATTTCTCCAAATGGTGATCGAATCCACAACTGTAGCGCTACAGTCACACCCTTGTGCCGCTGGGCCACGACGGCCTCAATAATATAAACATCTCTTTGATGTAAGAAATTTACCAATTTTCGTTTTAATTCGATTTTAATTTTTTCATTTTTTATAATAATATTTTTAAATGTTATATGAATTAATGCTATATCAATTATACAATAAAAGAATAGTATTCTAATCGTAAGAGTAAGTAAGTAAGAGTAAGCTTTTACCATCAAATAATGTTTAAGCGCAACTATTTATAGTATCGTTCGTGCACTTGCACCAGCATTGCCGCTTGTCCCGATTTTTAGACCAAAAATTAAATGTCCCGATTGGGACTGGCATTGTCCCACTTTTCACGGATCATTCCACGTACTGTGAAAAATATTTTTTTATTTCTTTAAGATTTTTAATTAGTTACTTATAATTCCATAGAAAGACAAATGAGCCAAAACCAAACCAAAACAATATCGTTTTTAAGCATAGTGACGTTATTCTATTAAAATATATTTTATATTGATATCCAATGGTTTTTTTTTTCAATGGAATTGTGAAAACCATTGGAAGAGAAATTATAATAATAAAATATTTTCTTATTATTATTATTTTTTGTCCTGATTCTGGCGAAAGAGTCCCGCTTTTTTGCTTAAAATCTTCAAAAGTCCCGCTTTTCACCTAGGAAAAACTTGGCAACCCTGATTTGCACCAACATGAGGCCTTTATAATTGTCTAATAATATCTAAAATAAACTGTACTTTATATATATATAACGTTATATATACATACATAGGAATATATTTAAGTACCAATACAAACATTACAATTGTACTTACAGCTTTTCTTTCCCATATACCGTAACAATTTGTGTGTCAAAAGCCTAAACGCTGAGAAACTTGAAGTTTGCACAACAGACGAGGCATTGCTTCAATAATGCAGTGCTTGACTTGGAGTGTCTCGAGGGCCCTCCGCCAGCTGTTGCTGCCTACGGTACAGCTGTGAGTCGTCAGATTAAAAAGAAATACACTCTATGATTGTGCAAACAAATGTATGAGATGTTTGGATGGGACCACAAAAATATTAGTTGCATTCCTCTTAAATAAACCATAATACATATGGCTTGTTATATTCTCGTTTATTTATTTTTCATGTGGTTATTTTGCTTTGGAGCTAATGTTAATTAAAAATGTGTTTAAATAAACTATAGAACAGTTTGCGGCGCTTAATTCCGCCATTCAAGACGTTAATCCTACAGAATTTGATGTAGTGTCCCCACTTTGCGGGAGTGTCTTAACACTACCCTGCTATCCGTGAAGCTTTAATATTAATTTAACAGTATAAATTTACATAAGTTCCTTAACCTAATTCCTTTAGAAAAAATATTTTTTTGGTAAAAGCTACATATTATTAGTAAATAACAATAATATTTATACTTATATACGTATCACATACTAAATTATAAGTCCATAAAATTACTCATACGGCGTTGAGTTCTGCCATCCAACACGCAATGCCTCCAGAATTTGGCAGAAAGTGGGGAACGGAGTGTCTTAACACAAGGTTCCCTCTGCCTACCCTGCTGTGTGCGGAATACAGCGTGAAGTCGTTAATTAATTTTTTTAAAATTACCCAAACACTAGTAGATACTAGATAAATAAGTACCCTACAAGAGTCAATTCGTACAACACGCAGGTAGTGGAATGGGTAATGTCAACGCACAAATAGACAAATAAGCATTGTTTCTATGCATAATAGACGCTCGTACCAGCTTGTTTGAAATTCTAGAAACAATGTTGACAGTGCCAACAGTTGACACCTATGGGAGAACCGGACGAGCTCATATAATTTTGTGATAATTTTCTTAAAAGCTCTAACCAAATTACTTAAAGTAGCTTTTTGAGGTGACTAAAAAAACATAGAGCAGTTATTATAAAGGAAAAAGTGATAATACATTTGTTACTCGTTTTAAATTATTATAAAAATCCACTTCACGCTTTGCCACACTACAATGATACAAAATAAATATTTAATTTGAGGCTATCGTGGCACAGCGGCACAAGGGTGTAACTGTAACGCGACGGTTGTGGGTTCTACCCCACTCGAGGAAGTGAAATATTTATTTACGTTTATATTTCCATCTCTTCGCTCTGGTGTATCTGCCTACCCTGCTGTGTGCGGGATACAGCGTGAAACTGTTTGTTTTATTTTTAAATTTCTTCCTGGGAATGGGAGAACCCACAACCCGTCGCGTTCACAGACATTCGGTTGTGCCACAACTGGCTTTAAAACTCAAAATGAAACTTGTACAATGATAGTAATAAATATTTGTTGGTCTTTTATTGTACTATTAAAGTTAACACTTAACACATTTTAGTGTAGGTACTTATTGTTGAGGTCGTCGTGGTGCAGAGGTACAAGGGTGCGACTTCGTGCGCTGCAAAATCGTCTGGTTGTGGGTTCGATCCCCACACGAAGTGAAATATTTATTCACGTTTATATTTCCATTTTCTTCGCTCTGGTGTCGAAAGTGGGGAACGGAGTGGCTTAACATTAAGTTCCCTCTGCTTTGTGCGGGATTAAGCGTGAAGGTAAAAAAACTTATCGTTTTTGAAAGATTAAGCGAATTAAGGCATATGCTTTTGTTTCTCTATTTACAAATTTTCCCCAGAACCCTAAAACACACAAATCTAAAATAGCTTCTAAATTCTGTGAAACTTCACACGGGCCGTAAAGCGGCAATGAATTATGCTGGATTAGCTGAAAGTTATAACGTACGTATAGATCTGCGGTAGGTAGCTTTACGTTCTCCGAACGCTTAATCCGAAACATGTGCGACAAAAAATTTACAGAGATAAGGGTCAATTTCAAGAACATGCGACACGTTTTCCAAAAAAAGACCAGATCAGCACGGATTGACGGTGACAAGCGTTTAAGAGCCTCGTATGTTTATTTGTACAAGTATTTCCTTTTAGCGTCGACAATATTTAAAAAACAACTAAAAATAAATCAGCTTCACGTTGTATCCCGTATACAGCATGGTAGGCAGGGAACCTAATGTTAAGATCATCCCAACTTTCCGCCGTTTTTTTTTAAGAATTGCATGTTGATTGGCGGAACTTAACGCCGGGATTCCTCTTTGGTACCAGAACGGTGTCAGATGTTACAAATAACTTTTAAATAAGTGTTATCCGTTCGTTCGAACTATATTATGGTAATAATTTGTGTCGAGACGGAAGGTCCGGACAGCTATGAACAAGATATATTGAATTAGAATATGCTCCGCAGCTTCCACGCCCGTTCCATTTTGTTGAATGAAGACTGCTAACTTTATATTGTTTCAAGAACTTCATTTCCTTACAATTTATGGCTTAGCGGCTGAAGTATTACGAAAACTTAGTTAACATTTCTATCAGAAAGGTCCTTATGACATTATTATTTCAAATTTTTGTGTTTATAACGTTAAATGAATGCGTTACAGTCACACCGTCGTGGCGCAGCGGCACAATGGTGTGACTGTAACGCGACGGCTCTGGGTTCAATCCCCACAAGAGAAAGTGAAATATATATTTCCATTTCTTCGCTCTAATGTGGAAGCGTTGAGTTTTGCCACTCAACATGCAATGACTTCGGCAGTAAATGGGAGTGTCTTAACACTAGGTTCCCTCTGCCTACTGATTTTTTCTTACCTTAAGATAACATTTTTAATATTATTATATTTATAAACCAAGTAAATTAACTGCCAGATAAAAGGAAATACACCCCTTTCGTATCTCATTACAGATCATCTTTGCATATAATGCAAAAGCTATGTAATTCAATAAGATGTGATTCACAGTTCAACGTCCTCGTAGATCGTAATAGTTTTCGAATCGACGAGGGCAACACAAAACTATCGAATGTGTAATTGAGTCGTCGTGAGTCGCTTCGGCGTCGAACATCTGCTGCGTAACGCACGATACGGACGCCTAATG
>DWGR01001958.1:0-14707 GCA_018247715.1 Heliconius burneyi
ACGCTCTGTTTACGGCCGTTGCATGCCCAGGCTCGACTCTCGCGGAGGGCGCTCTTGCCGCCCACCACGTACTGCGATGTAGTGTTCATGAATGAATGTTTGGAATACGTATCTAGAAATACGTATTTGTATTTCCAGTGTAAAACGCTTCGACATATACTCGTATTTATTAATGAAAAAATAGTCTTATATTTTTTATCAAACAGGTTTAAAAATAGGTTAAAAAACAGGTATTAAAAATGCGTAATTACTATTAGTACGGATAAAAAATCATAACCAAATTTTGGTTAATTTTACAGGTAGCAGAATTCAATATGTGGCTGCCATTAGATGCAGCAAAAAGTCCTATAGCAGCACATGGTGAAGTGCGGGCGAGAAATTTTCCTATTTACGTGTTAAATGATAGTCACAAAACACTGTCGATGCGCGCAAAAGTTGTTAAGGTATTTGACACTTATATTATCTTTATTATTTCCATTTACTTTCATGAAATCCCTACTTTAAAATAATACACACTATTCATCCATTGTCCTCTCGTCTACTGTCCATCGTCCCACAGACAATTTTGTGTTTGTTTGTTACTAGTTCTATTTTAACAATAAAGTTGTTTTTGTGTTTTAAAATGATGAGCCGCGGATTCAAGTCCTAGTATGCTTAAATTTAGGCATGTAACATTTTAAATATTACAAAAATTGAATATTTTTGAAAAATGTTTTTGAAAATAATATAGATTAAGTTTTAATCTTTTAATCAAGTTCAAGTGAATTAAAAAAATGCTATTACGAAAAAAAATTCAGGATTGGAAGACTACAGGTGGTGTTCTTATGATAGGATATGAATTATATAGACTCTTAAGTATGAAAAAGGATAAAAAACCTCGAAAGAAAAGGAAGACGGATAAGAATGAGGATAAAGAAAAAGAGGATAAAAAGAATGATGGAAATGATGAGAGTCAGGTATTATAATCTTCTTTAACTGTTAATTTTATTTCTTCTCAATGCAGTGTTTTTTTTTGTGAGGTCAAAATGTTTTGAGTTTATAGTTTCACATTATATTCCTTTGTGTTACCTTCACATTGTATCCCATGCTAGCTTAGTTAGCTATTATGCTAGCTTGCTATATTGCATATAGCAAGGTAGGGAGAGAAAACCCAATGTTAGAATACTCAGTTTCTTACTTTACTCCCGAATTCAAGATATAGCATGTGTAGTGACAGAATTCGACACTATAGAATAAAGTCAACATCAGTACAAATATCTAGTTTACAATTGTTTCCTCGTATACATTGTAGTATATGTAGTAGTATTGTATGATACTCTTTGTCTTACGAAAACAAAAAGGAAATAAGTAAATCCTCTGAATGCGAATCAAATCCACGACCATCGCCTTTACAGTCAGATATTTGCGTTCTGTACCACTATGGAGGGACCTATAATATATTAAATAAATTAATTTTAGAGTCTTGATACCAACAACTCCAAGCCGGAGGACAAGGAAGATGGTGACTCTTTAGGGAAAGATAATGAAGCAAAAGATGAGAAAAAGGAAGATATGCCTTGTGATGAAGATAAAAAGCTGTTGGATGGTAATAAATATTTGTTTGTAATTTGAAAAAAAAATTAGTTTCTTGTCAAGGAAATACTCCGTTTCCAGATTTGCGGCTGAATTCGTTTAACTCTGTATTTTCTTGTAAATTATATTATATTTAATTGTTTTTTTTTTCAGAAATGTATGAAGCTTTAGTACGACCAGGGCCGGACTTAGTAATATGCGACGAAGGACATCGAATTAAGAATTCTCATTCAAATATATCATATGCTTTAAAACAAATGAGGACAAAACGTCGCGTTGTGCTTACAGGTATCTAATGTATAATTAATAGAAACATACAGTACAGTCAAATCCTGGTCGCCCTGAAGTTACCTTAGAAAGCTGAGTTTTTTCTTTAGTTCCATGCTGTATCCTGGACATAGCAAAAGGAACCTGAAAACCTAATGTTACGACACTCCGTTCTCATTAAGACATTTCTATTCCCCTACTTTCTGCCGAATTCTAGAGACATTGTGTGTTAAGTGACGGTGGCATTGCGTTGTTGTCAAAGTGAGGAATCGAACCCACAGCCTATCACGTTTACAGTCGCACGCTTGTGCGCCAGCGACATTACTGGCCTCAATTAGTATTAATTATTTTCATATACTTACTCTCTCGGTTTCATAAATAAATTATAATAAATATTTCGTCTTCTCGAGTGGGATCGAACCCACAACCAGTCGGTTTTAAAGTGACATTTTGTGCCCCTGCGCCACAACTGGCCTTAAATCTATAAAAGGGTTTTGTAATCTATTATTTTTATGTTATTATCTAATTATTCTATTCATAACAAATAATGTTATTTAATTTAATATTACCTTCTATTTATAAATGCTTGCACAAAAACTGTACAATACACTTATTTTCAGGATATCCTCTTCAAAATAATCTATTGGAATACTGGTGTATGGTAGATTTTGTTCGTCCCAATTACTTAGGTAGTAAAACTGAGTTCTGTAACATGTTTGAGAGGCCCATACAAAATGGACAGTGTATTGATTCTACACCACAAGATATAAGACTTATGAGATATCGCGCTCATGTCCTTCATTCGCTACTTGTGGGTTTTGTCCAAAGGTATTTATTTCTTACATATTTTTACCATCCTATATCCATAAGGATAAAAATAATATCATAAAAAATGCTGATATTTATTTATGTTTTTTTATTGTATATACAATTAATTGAATTAGAAAATATTAAGCAAGTTTTTATGATAAAAAGTTGTTTTTATATGATGGCTTCATGAACCATTAAAACCTTTCATTTGTCTTTCATTTCTCTCGCGGGAATGAAATATTTAATATTTTTATTTCTTTGCTCTGGTAATGAGGCAAAGCGCGGCGTTAAGGTCCTCCACTTTACAGTTCCTCGAAAATTTAAATTTTTGAGCGGAAGATCTTATTAGAAAACGATGTGTCTTAAAACTACGTTCTCTGGTTTCTTCTATCTACCCTGCTATGTGCGAGGTACAGCGTAAAATTAAAAAAATAATATTTTTCACGTCTTGTTCCCTTACAGACGATCACATGCTGTATTACAGTCAACATTACCACAGAAAGAAGAATATGTGCTGCTTGTTCGCATGACGCCATTACAGCGTAAATTGTACGATAGGTTTATGAATGAAGTAGTTAGATCTGCTTCTGTACCAAACCCGCTAAAAGCCTTTGCGATTTGTTGTAAGGTGAAGTATTTTAATATTTTGAATTTGTAGTACAGCAATACAAGTTTTGGTATTTTTACTTTATTATTTAAAATTTAAGATACCTGTAAATGCTTGGTTCTGACAAAGAGCGGTGTTGAGCTCCGCCACTAAATACTTTGGAATAATATCGTATCTTGAAAGTGGTGAATGCAGTCTTAACACTAGGTATCCTCAACTTACCATGCTTAATTTGGGATACAGAGCAAATCTTGAAAAAAAAATTCCTCGTTCTTTTAAGACATGTGACGTTGAGTTCCGCCACTCAACACGCAATTTCTTGAATTGGGGTGAAAAGCGGAAACCTGATTTTTTGGGCGCTTGGGTATCTCTACCTACTCTGTTAAATGCAAGATAAATTGTAAAGCTACAAAATAACTGAAATTTTCCTATGAATTTATAATAAATATTGAAATTAAAGTTTTTATTATTATTATTTGTTTTTTTATATTTTATTTTATTTTTTAGATTTGGAATCATCCCGACGTATTATACAATTTCCTTAAGAAACGCAGTGAAGTAAGTGCTATTGAAGAAGATTTAGATTTGGAAGAAATCGGGGGAGTTACAAAAGCCGGACGTGCCAAAAATAATAAAACGACAAGGCGTGCAGGAAAACCACGAGTAATTATTAAAATGCAATTTCTTATATGTGTAGATACGTGTATAACATAAAATATTCTACAAAAATATTTAAAATAATAACTTAATTACATGTTTCCCCAACAATGTTAAGATCTTCAGACATTATTTAATTATATTCAATATATTATCTTGGTACTAATCTGCATTATATGTATTTCTTAATGTTTTAATTATCTTGAACAGGGATCAGCAAAGAAACCGGCAGCAACTATTCCTCCAAATACAACGGCGGCTGGAACACGTCCAGATACGAACACATTTAATGACCCACAGCTTCCACCAAATGGACCTTATGGGCCCAATGCTTATCCAAGTGCTTCAAATAGACCTCCTGGAGAAGGACAAAATTATCCTCAATATCCCTACCAAAATTCCAACCCTGGTTACTTTCAACCAAACCAGGAAGCGTCATATAATCCAGATTATAGCAGCAGTTATTACCCACAGCAAACACCATATACAGGAAATTATCAAAATCAATATCCACCCAATAATACCGAACAAGGCTACAATCAAAATTATTGGGGTAATGGCAATTACTATGGTAATCAAGGTTACTATGGGAATCAACAATATGGACCAAATCAACCCCCTCAAGAGTTTAACGAGAATTCACCTCCTGGATACAACAATCAACAGTACCCATCAAGCTTTATCCCTAGTAACTCGTATGCGTCAAACGCTATGCCTCCTTTCCAGAATAATCAAGAGGGTTATGGAAACCAAACTAGGCCTCCGTTCCAAGGCCCGTTTCCAAATGAACCAAGTTATTCTGAATACAATGCGCAGCAACCTTCTGGCTCTTCCTATTCTAATAGTCAGCCACCCCAAGAGTTTCCAAATCAAACATATCCACCGAGCTTCCCTGCTAATAATGCATACAACGCTAATTCTCAAACTTCGTATAATCAATTCAACAACCAACCTCCAGGTTTTCAAAATTTTCCTAATAATCCAAGTAATATTCCAAATCCACAAGGAAACATTAACCAAGCCCCTATTAAAACAGAATGCGCTATTGACCCTCATTATCGCAATGAAGTTAAATCTGAACCGATTGAAGGCCAAAATCAATCTGTGAACTATAATCATTCCTTTAATTATCAACAAAATTCTTCGTATCCTGAAACGAATAATCCAAACGGCAACTTTTCATACTCTAATTTCCCCCCAACTTTGGAGACTAAACCGCCTCTCTGTAGTTCTAGTTCAGGAAGTCCTGTCACCTCGTGGCCGATGCCAGAAACTCTAAAGACTGAGATTGATAAAATTAAAGCTGAAGATAAAATAGAAATGAAATCTGAATCAGATGGTGAAGTCAAAATAGAAGATTTAGATACGAAAAAGATAGTAAAAGATGAGGCTAAAAAAGATTTCAACGTATCCCCAATGACGCCTAAAAATATACCTGCAGAATTTAGCAAACAAAATTTACCTGTAATAAGTACAAAGGCTGATACAATAGAGCCTCAAGTGGAGGTTACCAAAAAGGGTAAACAAAGAGGTAAAAGTAAAGATGATAAAAAAGCAGATAAGCCTAAGCCTAGAGGCAGGCAAGCTAAGCCTAAAGGTCGTAAAGATCGGAAAACTTCGAAAGAAAAGGCCAATGGAGTTGAATCAGAATCAGAAGAGAGCGAGAAAGAAGAAAAATTAAATAAAGAAGAAGAATTGGCTATAACGAAGAAAGCTGAAGAAGTGACTTATGACTGGGCAACAGACTTACTAAAAGATTATATTCCTGGTATTATTGAAAATTCTGCAAAAATGCAACTTTTCTTCTACATTTTGAATGAGAGTATAAAACTTGGCGATAGGCTATTGCTGTTCAGTCAAAGCTTGTTCACGCTTAATCTGATTGAAGATTTCTTGGAGAGGAACTACATTCCTGGCACAAATCGGTTATGGGAAAGGAATACGTCATATTATCGTAAGTAACATATTATTTATTGCTTTCTTATCTAAATTATCTGTTCTTGATGAAATATATAGATTTTAATTTGTCTTATATTTTCGAAGATCAAAAATACTTGTGAAAATGTATTTAAACTCTAAACTTGTAAGAAAATTTAAAATATAAAAAAATGGTATATTTCTTTTTTCAAAAGGTCTAGACGGTTCCACACACGCGTTAGAGCGGGAGAAATTAATCAACGAGTTCAACGCAAACCCCCAAGTGCATTTGTTCCTGGTGTCTACGCGTGCGGGCTCTTTGGGCATAAATCTAGTGGGTGCAAATAGGGTCATAGTGTTTGATGCCAGTTGGAACCCCTGTCATGATACGCAAGCCGTTTGTAGAGTTTACAGGTAATGTGTTATCCTTTTTGTGAATCAATAAATATTATATTTATTATTATTGTATTTCTAATGGTCCATGTGTTTTTAAATTGCTGATAAAATCTTTTTGGTGTTATTTTAATATAGTCAATATATCCGCTATAACCTGCTGTGGGAATAGGCAGCAAAAGCTGTTTTTAATCTTGATTACATTGAAACCTGGTTAAGTGTGACCTGGATAAGGGAGAAACTTCTATTATTGAATTTTTTTACCCCGGTACTGTCTCATCGAATTACCTTGGTTAATGGGTATTTTCGATTTGACTCAAAACTAACCATTTACATATTTACACAAACATATTTCCATACATATGTAATCGGTATAATTGTAAACGGGGGTCCTTGTAAATAAGACAATTCTAATTTTTTACCGGTATCATTAATAGAAACTAGTTAATGAAAACTCATTTGGATGCTACAGAATACTTGGTCCCATGAGATCTAAATTAATCAGATTTCACTTTAATGTAGTTTATTTTGTATTCTTATTTTGTATAGATATGGTCAAAAGAAACCGTGTTTTGTGTACCGTTTCGTCATGGATTGGTGTCTCGAGAAGAAGATATATGACAGACAAATAAACAAGCAAGGCATGGCCGACCGAGTTGTAGATGAGTGCAATCCAGATGCCGTACTTTCTATGAAAGAAATAACTAATTTATGTTTTGATAATGACGAAAAGGTAATTTTAGTAGTTTTTATTAGAATTGTTATTTTTTGTATTTTCGAACTCAACTAAATACTTTATAAGATACCTTATACTTTTTCTTAACAAAAAAAAAATCTTGAAGTAGTATTTTGTTTTTATCCGAAAATAATATATTAGATCTACAATATTCAAAGTATGCTGCAATATACTTTGATGATCAGAGTGTTTGGAAAGTTTCCAAGAGGCGCGGGTTCAAATCCTGCTACATTCAAATTTGTATGTGTTTTTTAAAAAGTATTTATACAAGATATTTTTGTATTCCTTTCAGGAGTCCGAAATTAAGGATTTATCCGAACACAAAGATAAATACATAGATGTTTTGATGCAAGGTATTATTACTCTACTCGGAAAGTCGCTTAGTAAGGAACCATTTCAACACGAATCTCTGTTAGTTGATAGAAAGGAGAAGAAATTGTCAAGTGCGGAGAAACGACTTGCGCAACGAGGGTATGTATTTACCATATAAATCTTATTATTTTTTCAGCCAGATGCTAAGAAACACCAGTTCCCCGCTCTCTAGGAGTGTCACCTCAAACTCTTAACATAATATAAGTAATGTATGAACGACAGATACGAGCTGGAGAAGAAGGCGGCGTCCGCGCCCAAGCCGACTACGTACCGCACGGTGCGCACGGCAGACGGCAGCCTGGTGCAGCGGCCCGTTGCATCCGTGCGCCCCATGCAGCACGCCGCGCGCTGGATTCCCGCTGACGTGTGGCGCCGCCAGGGCATGACCGCACAGGAGATGACGCTGCCGCTCGGTAAGTGTGCTATCTGACTACTAAAATATATTCAATGGGGACTACCGTTTTTACTTAGCACTGTGCGCTCTTACCATTTGAGGCCGCAAATATATTTCGGTTTGAAATCGACTTATTGCGCTTGGAATATCCAGCGTGATAATAAAAATATATCCAGTATCTCGTTTTGTTTGGAGAAAACATAAAAAAATCTTAGTACATAAGCTTTTGATACTTTTTGAAAGCACTGAAATTCATTGACCTGTATGATACACCTTTATTTGCAGTTTTAATATATTAAATTCCGTAAAATATCACCAAAATTAAAAATAACCACCAAAGCAAACAAACAATGATTGTTGCTAGAAAGAACTAAAGACCTCACGCCACAGTGAAGTCACGACAAATTGATACGCGTTAGCCACCGAAGACATAACCGAGTTCTTCAATCGTCAAGTTTTATGAATATTTCTAGATTTCTAGTCCTACTAACAGCTAAGGAAGCAGTTATGCTGAAAAGAACAGGCTCGAGAAACTCAATCATTTTTATTTTTAACTATAATGCGCATAATAATTATAAGCTTTCTTAACTATCACTAATACCATTTAATTCCATACTTTAACGTCATTATTGGATCTTGGATCTTTGAATTTAATAAATCTATACATATAATAAAATTGCAACTGATCTCTCTCTATATGTGGAAATTATATGATAAAATCTATTATTTGCCAGTTTGTGCACGGTAATCTTAGAAACGATTTGAGCGGTGTAAATGCAGTTTTCACTATTATTTTTTTCCCAAGTTTCCTTTATAATTTAGTGTTTGTTTTATTTCAATCGGCTCATAAATGAAAAATCTATGTCAATATTTTGTCCGGTATCAATATTTAGGTAAATTCCCGATTGTAGAGCCGCCATGGCGCTGGGGTACAAGAACTACAGAGAGGCGGTTTGTATAACAAACCACGACAAAATGTAACGTCGCGATACATTTTGTTGTAGGTTTGATCCCCAGACGAGGGAATGAATTATTATTTATTAATATATTCATTCTCTCTCGCTCGGGTACCAAGGCAAAAGCCCGGCGTTGAGTTCCACCACTCAATACGCCTGGAATGCGTCGCAAAGTTCGGTAGAAAGTGGGGAATGGTGTGTCTTAATTCTGTTTCCTCTGCTTATGCCTGCTGTTATATTTGTAGATGTTGTGATACCAACTAATTCAGCTGAGAAAACCAATGTTGTTCTGAAGGCGGGACAACGAGTTATGGTATTGAAATCACCTAAAGGAATCTATATGCAGCTAGAATCGGGAAAGATTATTGCAATCAAGACGTCTCTAAAAGGCTTAGGACAAAAAGGAGGGGATAGTAAGGATATCCAAGTTGGTAAAAAAGGTAGGCTATATAAAATGAAAGTAATTACGTAATGTATATATATTCTGCTATTATTCATTGCTTACATTACTTTTTGTGCTATTTCAAAGATGTATACTTACTGATTAACAAGCTAATGCATATTTTTAAAGTTTTAGGTAACCGTCCAACTCCAGTCAACATCCCGGGATCGCTGAAAAACAATTCAGCAATAACAATAACTTCGAAATCTGGTCCCAGACCAGGGCTTCATAGAATAATGAGACCGTTAATAAATAAAAATGCGAGGCCAGTGATGCCGGGGCAGAAAATAGCGGACATGAGAAATAGGATGGGTGATCTACGTTCATACACCTCAATGAGGCCAAAATTACCAATGTCCCCGAGAACGCTAAGACCTAATTTACCAGGCTCACTCAGTATTACAAAGATCCCTAAGGAGATCAAAAAACCCGGTGATATTAGTTCACGGATTCCCACCATTAATGATGAACCGCAAGTAGTGGACAGTGACGAAGAAGATGACTCTGACAAAACATCTGTACAATCTAGCAGGAATCAAAGTCCTAGTCCAAATGAAGTGATCGCAGATGTTCCTGCGAAAACCACAGAAGAAACAGATAAAACCGTGGAAAAAGAAGATGTTAAAGTTGACAGCTCACGACCACTTGTTCTGACAACAGACGAAAAATTACCCCCGGAAGAAGTATTAGAAACTAAACCATCTGAAAACGCTAATGTTCTAGAGCCTATGAATTTGGAAACAAAATTGCAGGACGATGCGCCCATTAATCTCGTGAGTCGGACATCCAGTAAAATTAATTTATTAAAAAATTATCGACATCAACGGCCAGGAACTCGGCCGCAAAATGAATCTAGTTTGAGTCAATTAGAAAGGACGACAAGTTCGTTCAACAAGGAAGGAATACCGGACTTCCGGAAAAATTTGGACGACATCACTCAGTCGTACTCTCCCGGATCGGAAGAGAAGAGTTCGTCTAGGAAAAAGAAATCGCCAAATAAAATAGACACATTAGAATCTCAAAATGATAGACAACCGAATATGACTCATAGCGTTTCAAGTTTACTGGGGCCCAACAAAGCTCGAATGGATGATAATATGCCTAATTCAACACAAACTAGAATGCCACCCGCACTTCCTCAGTGTAATATGGCGGGTGTGCCACAAGAAGTTTATAATATGGGAAATAAAGGGCCAATGCCAAGTATGGGTCATACAATGTTGGCGAACACACCGCTTTTGAGTAATGATGTGCCTCTGAGTGGGCCGATTCAGACGCCGAATATAACAATACCCAATCCTTTGCCCACTTCAAGCCAACCTTACCCTAATAATCCACCAGCAGAGGTTCCGTATGGACAATATCCAGGTATTTTATTTGTTTATACTTATATAAACCAACCTTAATATTTTTGAAGAGGCTGTTTTAGTTCTTCGACTAAAACAAACTCTTCAAAAATATTAAGGTTGCTTTAGATTAGTTAATGTCTTGTCTTCTTCATTAATTTAGAAACTACTGGTTCAAATTGAAAAAATATTTTTGTGTTGGATAGTCTATCTAGAAAGATAAATGATATAAGATACAGTAATATGTATGTCATGTACCACTTTTAATAATTTCCAATGGTGTTATTATTTAGCAGGCTACATGGGCTACGGGGCGTATCCCAGCAGCGCGTACTACGGCGGCTACAGCGGGTACTACCCCTACGCGGGCCCGCCCGACCCCTACCCGCCTAACCAGTGGTAAAAAATATTTTTACCACTGTTCATGCTATAAATTATAGATAGCGAATATTCCATTGGGCTTGTTTATTTTTTTTAAACAGTGGAAGTTATTTCACACTTAGTATAGAAAATATATTTTAAAACGTATAATAATTTGAACGTAGCGGAAATTGAACATTCGTGTCTTGGAAACTGTTAAGCTACGTCAAAATTATTATTCGAGTTCCGCTACGCTTTTTTGAAATCTAAATTTAAATTGGAATGTTTATGTACAAATTTATTTTAATTACAAATAGAGATTTGCATTGTAACAATTTGTCCTTGTAGGACACTGTAAAGGATATCGATATCAAAAATGATGTCATGATACAGCATCATCACCCACTCATTTAAAAATAAGTTTTATTTATTTATTACTTAATATATAATATAAAATTTTATATATTTTTTATGTATTATATCAATACCTTAATAACCAGCTGACACCATAAGCGTGGACTTATTAAAAACTGGTTTACCCATTAAGGAATCGATATATTTTTTTCATGAATGTTTTTGATACTATAAGTTTTTTCAGATTCAACATTGTTCCGCAAACAATTTCTATGAAGGATGTCTCTTCCGAGGATCTTGACCCTTTTACTGTGTGAAGAATTCGAGTGAATGTTTGTGTTACGTATTATATATTGTATGGAAAATAACGTCGCCCGTATAGTTTTAATTTGTATTATTATTGCCATTTCACTATAGTGATGTTGTTTTAGAAAAAACGTATATATGTTTGTATATCTAATCGGATTCTAAAGAAATTCGGACGTCGCCGTCTTCTACATAATGTGTGATGCGAGCGATATTAAGTCTTAGCTGTACCTTTGTATATTTACGTAATTGTATTTCGTTCATTTGGTGTAACAATAACGTATTTGCAATTTTTTAAATATTGCAAGAGACAAATCAAATTAAAGTTTGTAAATAGTCTTTCCCCATACACTGACATGTTTAACTTGTTTTTTCAAAAAAAAAGTGTAATTTCGTCACGTTTATACAAAATGAGCGATTTTCAATATAAAAAAAATATTCAAACAGTGGAAGTTGATGTTTCGGTACTTACTCACGAGTATACGTGGATTGTGAACAAACTTAATATTAAATGTGAATAATTAAGCGTTAGTGTATAGTTTTAATGTTTCCGAAACGAACGGAGCTGATAACAATACGCGATTGTATCTTCCTATTGTAAGGCTATGGATAGGGCGATAGATGTGATATGTTACTTAGGATAAGTGAAATTAGTACGTAAGAAGTATTTATCGTGGAGTAGCTTACTTTTAGATAGGCTTATATAATATAGATTGTCTTAGAAACTTACGGTTGTCGTTTAATCTTTCTTAAAGTCAATCGAGTAGTTTATGTATTCGTGCATAGATAAGTATTTTATCTATGGTTTAATATAAATTGATCTGATGTATTCTTACGCGTTTCAGTTTTATATAGCGTATTATGGTTGACAGTTTCGGTTGATTGAATTAAGTGGCAAAGCACTATGCAACTCGTTTGTTTCTTGCGAAGTATTTAAATATGTCGCGAAACATTATGGTAAATTCCAAGTTTTAAATATTTAAGCACGTTACAGTCGCAACTTTGGTTGTTACAGTCACAAAGTTTCTTAAGTAGTTTACTTGTTCACCGGGAACTTAAAGTTTTATAAATTAAATATTTACTATCAATGGAAATTTATTAATTTTACATGTATATTATGTATAGGAAATTGGTGATGAAATTGTGACATTTTATTTTAAACCTAAATGCGCCAGATAAAATTAGCCGGTTTCATATTTATGAATTAGTTGTGAGACGATATACAAACTTACTATTTTGTATGTCGTCTTGTGTACAAACGTTTGAAGTCATACCTGTAATGTTGCATTTTAAAAACATGAAATAGAACTGTACTGACGGTATCAAATAAAGTAACTAACAAAGCATAATTTAGTTTTTTTTATAACCTATTCAATTTAAGATTCTATTGTCGGAAACAGAAAATAGTGTCCAATTCTAAATATGTATATATATTTAATTGACTGTCTGACCTGAGATTAAACTTTGAAAACATCAAAGTAAATTTTATTATTAAAAAAAATTGAATCATATAAGTAGGTACTCTCGTTTAACAAATTTAAAATATTTTTTTTATAGTTTTGAAGAATAAGATATCATGTGTAAATTTTTTTTAATGATTTGGACCAATCATGTGTTATTTTATTTATTTTTATGATTTTGATATAACAGGTATAACATATAATAAAAATATATAAGATGTTATGTACTTAATTATGTGATAAAAACTTCATTTTAGATTATATTACGATGTTTCAATGGTTCCATATAAGTCAATTACGTTTATTGTAACCAGATATTGGATTTCCCTATGAAGTGTTATTATTTGTTTAATATTACAATGAGATTCGACGATAAATATGCATTTTTCCTTTATAATAGATATCAATTTCAATATAAATAAGGAGCATCAAACACTGATTTCTGAATTATGTACTCGTATATTCTGTTTGTATTGATACAACGTACCTGTTGTGATTATTTTATCATGTGGGGATTGATAACAGAAAATGATGTAATGTCCTTAATCAATCATTATATAAACTTTATTATTTATCATTGTAAACATAGTTAGCTTACCATTGCTACATTTGACTAAGCTTGCTGTAAGGGTAACGAGCGTGTGACATGCGTTGCCCAACCAGAGATCGGAATGGTGGGACCGAACTGCAAATTTTAATTTGATTTTGCATTGAAGCTGAATAAAGTCAAATACGAGCAGATTATTGCTATGTTTGATATGCTTAAATTTCATAAAATGATTATAAATATTGTAGTTGTTGCTTTTTTTCACAGGAGAAGCATTCTATATTAGTAGTAATCCGACCAGCCTTTATCTACCAATGCCGTATGACCTGTTCGAATCCCCATTCAGTTATGTATCAGTAATAGGTTTCTCATGTAGAAAAGACTTACGTAAAGAAAAATGATATTTTATTTGTATTTTGTTAATTTCGCTATAGAGGCCGTCGTGGCGCAGGGGCACAAATGTGTGACTGTAACGCGAGTGTGTGTTCGGTTCTCACTCGGAGAATGAATGGTTATTTATTAATATTTTCATTTCGTCGCTCTGGTACCAAGGCAAAAGCGCGTCGTTGAGTTAGTCTACACGCAATGTCTCGATAGTTGTCGGAAAATGGAGAACGGAGTGTCTTAACACTAGGTTCCCTCTGCCTATTCCGCTATATGAGGAATACAGCATGAAGCTGAAAAAAAAATCGCTATCACAAATCGACTTGTGTCACGTAGTTAACCTAGTCTCAAATATCTACGAAAAACTCTATTTAAACTAAAAACGAAATATATACTACGATGGGAAGAAAAAATACAATAATTTTGGACACGAATTCAATATCGAATAAACAACTACCTTACACTTAATTTAAAATATATTGAATTTTGATTTTATTTTTTATGATAAATATATAGATAGTCCTTATTAATAGCCGGACAATTTTATTACTTGTATAGTTATTACAAAATTGCTATCCTCATTATCCCATTATACATACATAGGTAGATACATAATGAGTGGGCATTATGCAAAGTTGCCCATTTATCACTTGATCTATAACATATGTTCTGTGTGGTTTTGTATGGATAAAGGATATTATGTATCTTCTATTAAATCAGATTAAGATTTGATAAGAAGTGGATAATGTCTTATGACATACTTGACACTATAGGTCTACCAGGGACTATCTTTTATCCTCATTGTAAATTTATAGGTATCAATCATA
>DWGR01001959.1:0-14703 GCA_018247715.1 Heliconius burneyi
GGAAATATAAATGTAAATAAATATTTCACTTCTTCGAGTGGGGATCGAACCTACAACCAGTCAACTTTGCAGCGCACGAAGTCATACCCTTGTGCCGCTGCGCCACGACTGGCCTCAATATCCTATTTTAACCTATTTATATTTATTTATTTTCTAGAACGAAGTCTTTCGGCACATATCGATATATTCATACGTATTACAAAATCTAGTATTGATGTTCTTACCAGCTTTCTTAGCCACGCTTGTTCAAGCTGAAGCTAATAAGATAAAACTTTTGCTGCATAATAGATTACTACTCGAAAGAGGTAAGTTTCACGTTCTTTGATGATATAAAAGTGTTTTGCTACAATTTTTACAATTGGAACCGAAAACAAATCAGTCCGATTTTCACCGAATGAGCAGTGAATGATCAGGCCTAACAGACTTTTTTTAAATAAAATAAGTTTACATTTAGAACAACAAATAGTTTTAAGACATTAAATTAGTTAGCTATTTTAAATCATAGAGAATGTATACTTCTAAATAATTGGAAGGTGCTTCTAAAATATCAGCTGTATACCGCACACCGCGGGGAGGGCAGAGGGAACCTAGTGTTAAGACACTCCGTTCCCCACCTTCTGCTGAATTCTAAAGGCATTGCGTGTTGGCAGAGCGAAGAAATGGAAATATATACGTAAATAAATATTTCACTTCGTCGAGTGGAGATCGAACCCACAACCGTCGCGTTACAGTCACACCCTTGTGCCGCTGCGCCACGACGGCATGCATCATATAAAATTTGAGAAAATAAATATTGTGTACTTTAGTAACATTTTTTATTTAAATTTATATCTTAACATTAGGTTTCTAGGTTCCATGTGCAGTCCCAGGTTCCATACAGTCTGAAGCTAAACATACAATACGTTTTTACAGGTCAACCTCAAATAACTGATATAAGACGTTTCATAGATTACATAGAAGCAAGGCCGTTTAAGTTTCGAGTATGTAATTACATACCACTCAATTCAAGTCTGCCTCTGATGGTCATTAATATGTATATAACATATTTGATAGCCATTGCACAATTTTCTCATGTTAAATAAAATATTATAATTAAATATATAATTTGTTTTCATTTTCTTTTTTTTCATATTGTATTCCTTGAGCAGGGTAACCTAGTGCTAAGACACTGTTCCCCACTTTTCGCAGTTGAGTGGGACGACTCAATGCCACGCTTTGCCTAGTTACCAAAGCGAAGAAAATAATATTAAGTTTCCTAGAGTGGCAATCGAACCCACAACCCATTACTCTTACAGTCGCACATTTGTCCCGCTGTGTCACGTTAGTACGTCACTCACCTCACTTGTTTTCTGACTTTTAGCTATCCTTGAAAATTTACTAACAGTAGGAAAAATCTACCTTTTTTGATAATATTTCACAACATATATGATGTACTCGTACATACATAAAAGATATATCGTTTTTTCCTGTACTACTTGGATATTGACTATCTTCAGTTATATTTAATAAACAAATTTTTTTTAGAATTACCACAAGCAGAGTCATTGTTTAACTTTTAAACCCACATATATAAATGCCAAATAGGCATATAGATAATTTTAGAGATATTTTTATGAGGCCATCGTGGCGCAGCGGCACAAGGTTGTGACTGTAACGCGATGATTGTGGGCTCGCTCCTCAGGAAGTGAAATATTTATTTACGTCTATATTTCTATTTCTTCACTCTGGTGTCGAGGTAAAGCGCAACAGTGAGTTCTGCCACTCAGCACGCAATGCCTCCAGAATTTGGCAGAAAGTGGGGAACAGAGTGTCTTAACACTAGGTTCCCTCTGCCTACCCTGCTGTGTGCGGGATACAACGTGAAGCTGATTTAATTTTAATTGATTATTTCAACTAAATTAAATCTGGAAACTAGAAACATTTTTTCGACAACAAGAAATAATATTAAGACACCTCTTCATATAATAATATATTCGTCATTCGTACAGTCGTATAAAAGTTCACAGTACCGTCCCGTAAGATCCAATCTGATTTTTGTAAAAATCTGAAAAATTCATGAAGACTACTCATGACAGTGAATATGCCATTGACACTGTGACACACCGCTTATAGGAGTGAAAATTATTAAGGAAATTAAAAAAAAATTGATAAAATAAAATATTTAATAACATTTATATTTCCATTTCTTCGCTCTGGTGTCGAGGCAAAGCACGGCGTTGAGCTCCGGAACTCAACACACAACGTGTCCAAAATTCGGCGGAAAATGGGAAATTATGTGTCTTAACACTAGGTGAGGGAGCCTACCCTGCGTTGTGCGGGATCCAGCATGTAGCTGGCTTAAAAAAATAGTAATACTTAAATACTTGAGCTGTAAAGTCTATTATTCTATTCATAATAATATATTTAAAATTTATTTATTAATTTTGAATCAAACCCTGGATAATGTCTTCATTTTATAAATAGTTACTCTCGCTAGCTACTCTAGCTACTATTTTAACCGGATTAATCGCGTAAATTTAAGATTTTACTTTTTTGAAAACCCGACGTTTCGAACACTTTGCAGTGGTGCGTGGTCACGGGTAGACTGAGGTGGTATTCCACTGACAGTTGACCAACAATATCTTAATTGCCTCGCGTACTGCCCTGTATTCCTGCAAAATGAGCTGACTGTATCTTGCCTTCTGGTATGGTGGGTTTAAGACTTCAAAGATTTTATGAGTGGGTCCCAGGTGGTAGAAAGCTTCCAGCCGTCCTCTCTATTGAAATTTAGATGATTTTGTATTCCAATTGCCTCGTGAATCATTCTAGGAATATATCTGTTTACCTTACCGTGGACTTGGCGTTTATCAAACCTTATATAATAGCTGGGTTTATCTACACACAGTTTATAAAATTGTTAGAAAGAAAGTATACATGGAGTATCTTAACACTAAGCTCACTCAGACTAAATGCCAAATATGCATATAGATAATAATAAATAGAAAAATTATTCTATATTATTCTTCTTATCAACAGTATGTAAGGTCACAAGTAAAGCTCCCACCCGTAGTGCCATTAAAACACGCGGGATCAGGGAAATCTCGTCCGGGATTTTATAACTTGAATACATAATTTACGACCCGACTTCACTCGTGAAGTAGTTGCCGTATATCCGCACTGTGGAAACTGAGGATCTAGAGATAATTACTTTGGACTTATGATTCAGATTTAACATACATACTCGTATATTTATTTATACTGATGTATAATTTGACTGTATGAAAAATTTTTAGTTTTATAGTAAATTTAATTTTATTAAAATAAAAATTCAATGAAAATAACAAAAAGTGAACCAAACGATTTGATATTCTATTTATATCTATACAGAGAAAACTTAGCGTCACTCCATTCTCCGTTTCCCTCTGCTTAATGTTATTTCGTGAATAATAATGATCAATACGTACAATGTATGTACAATGACTCAAGATATACGGAGATAATTGTCAAATTCCAACTTGGGAAAATTAATAATTATAATTTTCCCGCTCAGACAGGGCAGATAGTAGCGGTGAGCTTCGTCACTCACATTCTCTACTCTACCTTAATATACGTGGCATACAGCGTAAACCTAAAAAACATTTAATGAGATGTTTAAGGTATTAATAATTTAAATACAAACCTTATACATTATCGAGAACAGAATCTTACAAAATATAACTATATTATAAGAAAACGTCACTCAATCACCTTGTAATTATAATTTTTTTTTCATACAAAAATCACATTTCATATCCCAAATCCCAGTAGCGATTTAAAAACTGTCAACTTGTAATCTCAATAAGATTGATGGTTTCAGTATTGTATGGCAAATGAGAACCGTGGCCAGTTTATATAGACCTCTCATATAATACTATTTCGTACAAAATATAGGCTATGTTGTGTTTGTTTGTTGAAATTATATCACCAGTGCACTTTGAGATGTGATATCGGAGTTTTACGTTATTGTACATAGTTGACTTATTATTAAATATTATAAAGAAAAATAGTCTTGCGCTATATCCTGTACACATCAGGATAAGCAGAGGGAACCTAGTGTTAAAACACTCTGATCCCCATTTTCCGCAGAATTCTGGAGGCATTGTGTGCTGAGTGGCGGAAGTCAACGCGCGTTTTGCTTTCCCATCAGAACGAAGAAGTAAAAACATAAATTTAAATAAATATTTAATTTCCTCGAGTGGGAATCGAACCCATAACCAATTGCGTTTAGAGTTACACACTTGTGCCCCCGAAATTTGAAGCCAGTCGCGGCGCAGGAGTCGTGACTGTAAGCACGACGGGATGTGGGTTTCATGCCTTCTCGAAGAAAGAAAATATTTAATACTTTCATTTACTTGGCTGAAACCTCCAGAATTCGACGGAAAGTGGGGAACGCTTCTGCTTACCTTGCTACATGCAGGATAAGTGATGCTGCAAAAAAAAATTAAAAAAAGCAATTTATGCTGAATTTACATGTAAGTTACTCAAAAGCGAGGTTTTTATCCATTTAGATACTTTTATATCTAGAAATTTTGGACGATATCCAAAAGACACAAGTTGTTTGCTCTGATTTTTCATAGCGAATATCTCTATATTCTTACCCCATTAAATAAGCATTACCCTGTACATTCATCTCGACGGGCTTCCCAACGCTGGTTATTCGGTATCCGTTGAATTATTCATATAATTTCATTCAGACGTCGTTCGACTTTATGTCACATTATTCACAATTTGCGCGAGATACCTTAATTCGTGTGTCGTGTAATAACATACATATTTATCAAATTTATTCCGTATAAATCAGATTTTTTATATAAATATTATGATGGTGATATAGAGATTGGAGAGTAAAATCGTTTGTCGAATAATCTGTAATAATATCCATACAAGGAAGTTACTAACTCGGTTTGTTATCCAAGTTCAATTCCATTATTCAGTACACAATGTCTCAAAAAATAGGGAAGACACTGAAGAATAAAATGTCTTAACACTAGTTTACCTCTGTTTACTGTACTATATTCGGGATACAGAGTGATGTTCTGTATCCCGAATATAGTACAGTGATGATGATGGTGATGAAAAAAAAGAGTCCAAAAAATTGAGAACCTTCTATTTTGAAGATCGGTTAAAATAGTAGTGCTTGCAATATTTAACTGATAAATTAGTGGAATGGGGTAGTGATGACGCATGTAACTACATCCTAATGATAGTGTCCTTTATTGACTAATGCAATCTTCTTCATTATGTCTTTTTATAATTAACAACATTATTTTCGAAAATAAACTTATTTTACTTTAGTTAATATTTTCTCCCTAATAATGTGCTAAGTAGCAAAAATAAACGTCACGCTTTGCCTTTTTAACGGACAAGAAGATAATAAAATTAGATTTTTCCCATGAGTAGAAATCAGACCCAGCTTGGACAGCCTGGACTTGGACTTCGAGCTGCTAATATATCTTTTTTATGAATACTGAAAGGATTTGTTAACGTTCAAAATATGCTAGTTTTTCTTTCGATCATGAGGTCAATGATGTTGCCTGATTGGCTTTTCCAGCGACAGGGGGATTTTCCCCCTGAGGGACTCTAGCCTCGGCACGCGGCCGTCGAGCGGACGAGGGAAATATGCTATTGTTGCTTGCTTCATTTCTATAGTCAGTATACGTAACACTAGAATGTTTGTAATTCTTATTACATGTATATTATTTTAAAATATTATAAATAATTTTAGATTCTAACTTTAATACAAAAGATCAAATACAGGAAGTTAACAATTATAAAGTTATGTATCAAAGTTGGTGCCCCTCGGCGACAAGCAGATGAATTTTCTGCCATCCATCATCCCCCGTCCCTCGAGTCCGGTAGTTCAAAAGTTAAATTGACTCTTTTCATTAGCTACATGCAAAAAGATTTAATTTATTATATGAAAATGAAACTGAAAAGAAAAAAAAATTAATATTATTTTCTGCTGTTTAAAAAGCCACTCATCACTCTCTCCCATAGTGGAGAATGGAGAAAAGGGAACCAGTATTAAGATATTCTCACTTTTTGTCAAATTTACGGAATTTACGGAACTGCCACTTAGGCAGAACTTAACGCCGCATATCTGTAGATATGATATTTTTTTAATTTTATTTTTTTAAAGGAATCCCAAAAACTCTCCTTCTCCATATACAAATACTTCCTAGTGTTAGTGTTTTACATTTTCAATTATTTACTGAGTTCAATTAAGCTTGTTTGGTGAACGAGGTGTCGCGACAAATATTCATTATTATGTAATTAGTCAAATAAATCTACGTACGGCAATAAATTTATATCGAGATTTCCAATAATGCCTTTAGACAAGAGCGCCCGACACATTGCGCTACGAAAGTGTATTGAACTAATTTAATTTTGTTTGAAGATTGTTATAAATTATTTGTCTTTATGAAAGTAAGGAAAAATTTAAGTAAGGTGATTTTGGATTCGATCCCCATTCGGGTAAAAGAACAATATATACTTTTAAGAAAACAAGCAGAAGTTTTAACGTACTGAGGTTTGAACCTTTGTCTCCAGAAATCGTTCAATACAAACAGACGGACGGTTTCCAAGAGAAGAAAGTTCCAATTACTACGATTCCTACGGTTTCCGAACAAAGTATTTATCTTTTCTGCCGGTCAGGCGCGTGTAAGAATCGCACTCCGAGACATCCGTACCAATTTCAGGATTGTAGATTAACGGGAAGTTGACAAATCTGAGTTTGTCATATATTGCATTAATTTTTTTTCGATGAATTACAAAAGAAATTTACTTTTTGGATGTTTTCCTTTATTTGTATTGTAAGATCTCACTTTGTGCCAAATTTCATAATTGTAAGTCTACGGGAAGTATCCTATAGGTCTTGATTACACGACGAATTTCAAGCAAATTGCAGTAAAATCGATACAACGCTCGTATCTTCTGAGAAGTTAGATTTTTTAGCAATCTCAAGATGGTAGTCGATCTCAAGAATTGTTTCGACTGACAGACAGACGGACACCAAAGTGATCCATAAAAATGTAAAAAATAATTTCTAACTTATCTTATTAATTATTAAAACAAAATTCTACCAATCAATTAAAGATATTTCTAAGCTCAGGTCCTCCATTATTTAAAAGCTCCGAGTAACATTAATAAAGAGCTTAAAATCGACACTGATATATCGACAAACGATTCGTACAAATGTCTGGGCGGCTTGTACTGGTTTTGGCAGTTGCATACAACACGATTAATGAAACATTTTGCCTTTATTGTTCCACTGTACATTTTTTTTGTGTATACTCGTATATACTTCTGTCTGTCCGTCTGTCTTAAATAGAATCAAATCAATTATTTCAATTTATATTTTGTATTATTTTATCTAACATCATATGACTTAGATAAAATAATATTACGCCGTGGCTCAGCGGCACAAGAGTGTGACTGTAACGCGACGGTTGTAGGTTCGATCCCCATTTGAGGAAGTGAAATATTTATTTACGTTTACATTTCCATTTCTTCACTCTGGTGTTGAGGCAAAACGCGGCGTTGAGTTCTGCCACTCAACACGCAATGCCTTCAGAATTCGGCAGAAAGTGGGGAATAGAGTATCTTAGCACTGAGATCCCTCTGCCTACCCTGTTGTTTGCGGGATACAGTGTGAAGCTGATTTATTGTATTTTTACCATAACAAAAGACTTTTTCTTGACTGCTAAGGGAAGCCTATGTTTTCGCTCGTATCTTCTATGTATGTAAGTATGTAATATTCTTTATTACCTCATATGGCCAGAATGGATCCCAGAAAATGTCAATGAACTTCCTGTATCACGATTCAAAAAAAATGTGTAAAGACGTTTGTGTGTTAAAGGTTATTACCAAATTAATGATTTTATAAATGATAACACGCTTTGGGAATGAAATGCTCGCTCCAGTCTGTTTCAAAGGTATCATTGTCACAAATCATTAAATATACTCACACTGTATAAAATTGACTTAAAGTCCCGCCTCGTTTCTTGCGCCGGTTCTTCTCAGGTCTGAGGCATTAACTTTAGTGAACTGGTGGTAGATTGTTTGACGTTCAAAAAATGAAGCTTGTATCTTCTTATTTTGAATAAAATTATTAGAATTTTTTAATTTGAATTTGGATTTATGTATTTGAAGTATCGTTAGTTTTGTCTCAGTAGCCCAAGTGTTTGTAGATAGGTGACGTTAAAAAAAATCAATTATGGTAACTGTTCAAAACCGTCATACTCAGTGAAAAAGAAATATTTTTTGAAGATGACAATAAGGACTCATCACAAGCATTACAACAAGGTAGATCACGATTATCATTCAAAAATAATACAATGACAAATATTCAATAAAAATGGATACTCGGGGAGAACAGCAATCAAAGTACTACTCTTCTACTCTTGTGTACTGTGAAACCGGATTCAAATCCTGCAAAGATATTAACCTTCAAGGTAATAATAAGATTGTGAAATTTTTCTTTTTATAGCTGCTAGTTAGTGAGGTGTCAGAAGAAAAGGCTCTGGCTAAGCTAGACTTGAATTTCAGAAAAAAAACTCGAGATCACCAATTATTGTACGGAACCCTCGGTGGGCGATCCCGATTCACGCTTGTCCGGTTTTTTTTATCTTTGACCTTTTTTTAAAACCTGAGATTAGAGCTTTCAATCGAACATTAATAAATTTTATAACATTAGTATTGTAAGTTAGATAATACATAGTATAACATAAATATATATTTTTTATCTTCACGCTGTATCTCGTACACAGCAGGGTAGACAGAGGG
This sequence comes from Heliconius burneyi, assembly GCA_018247715.1. NCBI lineage: Eukaryota > Metazoa > Arthropoda > Insecta > Lepidoptera > Nymphalidae > Heliconius > Heliconius burneyi. The sequence continues at coordinate 8,803 of DWGR01001959.1, forward strand.
AACCTAGCGTTAAGACACTCCGTTTCCCACTTTCCGCCGAGTTCTGGAGACATTCCGTGTTGATTGGCAGAACTCAAGGCCATGCTTTGCCTCAACACAAGAGTGAAGAATTGGAAATATAAACGTAAATAAATATTTCAATCCCTCGAGTAGGGATCGAACCCACAACCAGTCGATTTTGCAGCGCACGAAGTCACACTCTTGTGCCTCTGCGCCATGACGGCCTCAAATATTTACCGATCGATAAATGTATATAGAGTGTCCGCTGTCAGTACAGTGCAACTTTGATATACGGCCACTTTGATTTACGACTTCACTTCATTAGTTATCAATTAACTATGTGTAAGCCAATATTAGATAATACTGTCTTTAGACATTACATTTTCGCGCATATAGCAGGGTAAAAAAGGAACCTAAAAACCTGGGAACCTTATGTTAAAACACTCCGTTCCCATTGAGAAACACTGTTCCTCGTTCTATTGCATGTTGGACTGCGGAACTCAACGCCGTGCTTTGTCTCGATACCAGAGGGAAGAAATGAAAATATAAATTTAAATAAATATTCAATTTCCTCGCATGGGCATTGAATCCTCAACCAGTCGCGTTTACAATCACTTGTACCCCTGCGCCATGACTGGCCTCTATAATAATATATAGAGTTCTATAACAATATATTAATATCATAATGTATTCTTATAATAAATTGTAATAATGTCGGTGTCTGTACTTGAAAGATATTTAAAAAAACATAATTTTGAACCTTTAATAACGTAATAGAACCCAAAGCAATGATTTTTAAATTTTTTGTTTGTTTGTCTGTGCGTTTGTTTTCGCTAATCTTAAAATTGGTTAAGTGATTTAGATTCGATTTTCACTATTTTATTCTGGCAAGCTTTCAAAAACATCTTGGGCTTATTTTATTACAATCGGTTGATAAATAAAAAAGTTATATCAATTTAAAGTATGTTGTTCGACAAAATTGCTACAGTCTAAAAAAGTTATTTTATACAAATCATTTATAGGTATATTTTAAGCGGGCGTAGCCGCACGGGCCCTCTAGTATAGAATATGAGTATACACAAAACACCCAATTTGTGAGAGTATCGCTTACAATTGCATCGTATTCAAACGTCGCCATATTTACGTACCCTATTTGCTTCTACTTAGAGAAGTAATATTTTTCTACACAATGAAAATGTATTGACAAGTATGGAATAAGTAGAAAGATTCAGTATATTTTAGAGTACTTTTATATGATAACCTAAATATTGTACTTTGACTATATTGGATACTTTAGTAGATCAATATTTATATCCTTGCTAACTTTGTATGTCGTTTTGTTATTAGGAGTTATATGGTAAAATCTCACAGTTTTTGATCCTAGTGGTGCAGTGGCCCAAAGTGTAACTGTAAACGCGTCACGTGAATTCTATTCCCAGTGGAGAAAATGAATTATTTATTTTTTTTCTTCTCTCTGGTGTCGATGCAAAATTTTCATTCTCAATTTTCCAGAATTCGGCGGAAAGTGGGGATCGGAGAGTCGATTAGTGATGTAATTAAATTGAATTTCTCATTGCTTTTTCAGCTGCAAATGACCATTATCTAAATTTTATATACGTATAAATATTCTCCCCACCACATGAATTTATCGTAATGCGGATTTTAGTTTAAAAAGTCGAAAAAAATGGATTTTCTAAACGGATTCAGTTTCATTTGGGGAACCTCCATAAATCCTAAACAATTAGTCCACCTATATATTGTTTGGGAAAACTGGGGAGAATTTTAAAAAATTGGACTCCCTGCTCACGTGCAATAACCTCTCGCTGTCGCGGTACAATGGACCATTGGGCGCGAGCTCTTTATTGTTGCTGTGGTACAATTATAAGTCTACAAGCGATTATTAACACGTAATGTCTTGAAAAATTGAGCGGAGAATGGGGGCGAAATATCTTAAGATTAGGTTCTTTACTTAGCTTGCGGGATTCGCGGGAACGTAGGTGAAGCTAACGAATGTGACTTTTAAAGCGGTTTTTTTTTATTTTCTTAGTAGCATCATTTACTAAGAAATTAAATGTTGTTACCGTTGAAAAACGAGGTACAATTAAGGGGATTTAAACAGTGCAATATACTCATACATATATGTACGTTGTAATCAAACTACGTCGAATTTATTATATGTTTTGTAAGAAACATAAAAATTCATTAATGTTGTTATAAAGAGAGATTGTTTAGAACCATTATCGCTCAGCTCGGCTCAAGAGCCTCCATGTTAAAATTGTAAACATTTTCCTTCCCAATTCTGACATTTTAAAAAGTTATATTAAATTATTAAAAGCTTTGAAAACACTTATAACTTGCATCACACATCTCGATATCACCGGTACACACTAACTATACATCAGAAGGACATCCGAGCGGACTGTACGCATACTAGTTGTTAATTTTGCACGAAACGGCCACACTCTACTGGTTTATTCCTACGGCTGTAGCCTCGCAGGGGTGATTTAGATTTTGGACTTGGACAATGGAAGACTCTTCCCCATAAAACGTATTTCAACCTACATTATTGTTTTGATGATGAAATAACTGGTGTGAAGTTGGTATGGGGCTGGCTGGCTTGTTTATTTGTGGCCTGGTCTTTATGGTTGAGCTTAAACTAAAATATTTTAAAAGGCTTATATACTATTGGAGGTTGTAGTGGCGAAGGGGTACTGATTGTGAGTTCGATTCGCAATCAAGAAAATTATATGAAAGATATTTTAAATTTATATTTTAATTTTTCCACTCGAGGTAAATCGCGGCGTTTACTTTAGCCATTCAACACGTAAGACCTCCAGAGTTTGGTGGAAAAAGAAGAACGGAGTGTTTTAAAACTAGGTTCCCTCTGCCTATCCTGCTGTGTACAGGATACATCGTGAAGCTGATTTATTTATTTGTACTCTATCAATAATAACCTTAAAGACCTTCGTGAGTAACGCCACGCTTTGCCCCGTCACTAGAGCGAACAAAAGAAAACGAAACATTTTATTTCTTTGAGTAGGGATCGAACCCACAACCTGTCCCGTTTACAGTCACACGCATTTACAATAGCACGACTGGCCTCAATTCAACTAATCTAAATAATTACATTCATTGGTCAATTTGAAAATGCTTGCACAAGTCTATGTATATCGATAGTCTAGAATATTTTGAATTACATTTTTTAGGTACAGATTATATAAGTTTTTTCAATCCGGCGCAGTAGGTTAGCATCTCACTTTAAGAGAGACGTTTGTGATATTTTTAACAAATTTAAAGTGTTATTCCACACTTAGAAAAGACTATCGGGCCAGACGATAATTATTAGCAATTAATTATCTTTGGGTAGTGGAAATTTGTGAAAATCTCCCTACAGAGATGCTTACAACATAAATAAGTTGTAACAAGCGTATAAGAATTTCGAAGTAACTTGATGAGAACGTATGGTTCAGTGGTCAGAGTGCCTGGTCGGTTTCCAGGAGGCGCGGTTTTGAGTCCCGCTATATTAAAATTTTTATACGTTTTCTAAATAAGTATTTTTCTAAATAAGTATTAAACGTTTGTGAATTCGATTCGCAATGTTGGAAATAATAAAATTTTAGTTTATTTTGATTTACTTGTCCAGACCGAAGCGCGGCGTTCAGTTCCGCGACATTTCGAAGATATGTATAAAAAAATAATTTCTCAACAGAATATTCAATTCAAATAATACAAACAAATTATGATATGTACATGCAATTTCAATCAGGCGAGTGGTCATCCGGCGCCAGCTGCGGCCGTGACGAGTTAATTTCATATGCTAATATGCAACCTGCGCTAGTATTAAAATATGAGACGATACTATGATAAGTCACCAAGTTCTCGATTTCAATATTATTTACATGAGGTTGTGGGTTCGATTCCAGTTCAAGGTAATGAAATAATTAATATTATCATTTCTTCGCTCTGGTGTTAAGGCAAAGTATGGCGTTGAGCTCTTCTCTTCTCGACATGCAATGATAAAAACTAAAAATAAGCAATTAAATTTAAGTTGTATGGTATGATTTTTTTATTAAGTTTTTAGTTACATCCCCCACTTTATTTATACAAATAAATACATACACCAAAAATAAGTAGTACCGTCCGTATATTTATTAATGGACAAAAATGGACAAAAGTTTACATTTGCTGTGGAGCTCTTTTATTTTGCCGATTTTATATGGTAATGCGATGCTGAATAAAAATATTTACATGAAAATTTTAATACTTTCCCGCTATGTTGCTTTAAAAATATTTTTTATTAAAAATATAAATTTCTGAAGTCAGTACAATTTCCTTGTCAAAATATAAGTACGGCTTATGTTTAAAATACAGATGTCTCCATACATGAATATAATAAGATCTTTAATCTAGTCAGTGGAAAATTAAAACATTCTGTTTTTAATTTTCCAATGCTGAACTCCTCTTCTCTAATTAAGATCTGTCTCTTTCTCTCTCTTACTCTCTCTCTCTCTTACTCTCCGCCTCTCTCATAGATAACCATACAAAATATGTGAGGCTAAAATATTGCCTAACGACGAATAACAGAAGAAATATTAATAATATAGAGGCTATTAAAACAAAGCGCAGTTGACGTCCGCTATTCAACGCGCAATGCCTCCTAAAATCAGCTAAAAGAGAGAAAAGAAAGTGTCTTAATGGGAACGAAGTCTACTTATCCGTATTCTATGTATGGGACACTAAAAAAGCATGTGTATTAGCACATGTGTGATGACAAAAATGTGTGATGATCCTAACATTGTATCCCAGTGATTAAGGGGGTAACCTTCTCTATTCACCCAAATTTCCACAATGGGTAAATAACAATTAATTGATAGCCTCAAATAGGGATCGAACCTACAACATTCGCAATCTGATACATAGTAACTGTCCTAAAAAATATTTCATTTAAAACTTATATAGATACCTGCAAAATATATAAATTTCAAATTATATTAAAATCTTACCAAACAAAGGATCTCCGCTAAGCACATTTTGGAAGCTATCCTAATGCAATATCGCGATCTGCAGCTACGGTTTATTTTATCTAAACAATGATTAATGGCACCCAGAAACGAGTTAACGTTGTATTGTTGAGATTCTTAATTAATGTACTGGCAACAATCATTGATTAATTATATTTGTAGCTTAGTATTTTCTTACGTTTTCTATAGTATTTTTGGTAAATAAGAGTTAAGAAGGCGCCATCCAGACGTTGTTTAGATAACTAAGGTTTATTTAATCTGCTAAATATACTTTACTTGTACTATAATGATATAGTTACTACATATTAAAATTAAATCTCTGGATTTGAATTTAATATATATTTTTGTTTTCATTCTGACGTTGTTCTGATAATTTAAGTTGATTTAATAAAGATTTAGACTTAAAACATTGTTTTTTTTATATCCAGATGAACTGTATCCCGTACATAGCAGGGTAGATAGAAGAAACCCGGGAATCAAACCTAATTCTTGAAGCATTGCGTGTTGAGTACCAGCACTCAACGCCGAATTTCCCTGGATACCAGATCGAAGAAAAAACACATTAAATATTTACAACCAACGCGCTACAACGGCCTCAAAATTATAATTAACTAGCGGCCTGCCAGCGGCTTCGCCCGCTTGAACTACATGATTGTTGTTGTTGTTGTTCTTTATTTATGGCGTTCCGAGCGTGCCAGTCCAGCAGAAAAAATACTAAGGAGAATGTACGGTAAAAAAGTGACAATATTACATAAAAGGAGAAAACTAAAAAATCATATAAATTAAATCAGCTTTATTAGCTGTATCCCGCACACAGAAGGGTAGGCAGAGTGAACCTAGTGTTAGGACACTCCGTTCCCCACTTTCTGCCGAATTCTGG
>DWGR01001960.1:0-14699 GCA_018247715.1 Heliconius burneyi
GTTCTTTTATAAACAGTTTTATTTTAAATGAAAACGAGTGATGGCGTGCAAGTGACTATTACCATTCAAGTACCATGTTTGTAAAGTGAACTCGGAGCCTCCTCACATGCTCGTACTGAGGGTGTAGGGTTGTAAACAAACAAAGTTAAGCTCCGTTCGCTACACTTACTTAACCTTACGTTTATATGAATTAGAGAAATTACTTCATTGTGTCGATCGGTCGATAAAGAATATAATGTATACAAATATAATCATTATCGGTTTTTTATTTGTTTTTCTAAAATAGTTAACTAAACAATAAATATTAAAAGAAAAACGTATCAAAGATACTGGAGGAAGGTCACGTTAAAAGCGTGAGGATCCCCCGAATGGCATGTATGAAGAGGTTGATAACAGTGGACGAGGTGAAAGAGGTATATAGAGAACGTAGCGTTTGGCACTCCGTTCTCTCTGACTACCCCGCTAGGGGTAAATAATAAAGCGTGAAGTTAAGTAAATAAATATGAATTAAATAGAATGTAGACACTACAGTCCAGCTATTTTATAATTAATTAGCATGTCACAATACAAATAATTGTTAAAAATACATGAATAATTAAAAAAAAAAAACATTCATTCAATAAAAAATTCCGATTTTAAGATTATATAAGACGTATCTCGCAAAATTTAGGCTTTTTATATGTTTTAAATTAGTTTGGTTAGAGCTTTTATTGTTATCCAGCGATACATATGTATATTAAAGGAACGGTCGTCGTGGCACAGCGTATTTGAACAATATTATATTTTTAATACAAGAACATAATCAAAACTTTAAAGTTATCCTCTACCCTAATTACCCACAAGAAAAATATCGCGATTAAAATAAATAGAAAATTTTCATCTCGGAAAATACAATGGACATTATAGTTAAATGGTAAGTTCTTGCGGAAGCCGAGTTTCTGAATATTAGCATATTATGTAAATAAGTTACATAATCAACATTTTATATTGTTTCGCGGCACAAAACCCTTCTCATTAATAAGCGTCGTAAATATTTCATGCTTCCAACGCCATATAATTTCTCCTATAAGCCTTTCCTTTCTCCTATAAGCCTCCTATAAGCCTTTTCTTCTAAAAAGTGTTGCTACTTTAATTAAACTAAAGCGTTAATAAATTGTACTCATTGCTTTACTTCTAATTAGATTTTTTGTTATACTGCCTTTTTCCTGTTCTGTGATTTCAATGTTCTGTACATAAAAACAGACATGAATTTATAAAGAGTTAAAACTTTAGAGTGTTCCCAGGTTCCCTCTGCCTTCCCTGCTGGGTGCGGGATACAGCGTGAAGCTGTTTTATGTTAATTTTTTTTTTGTTATTATTTACTTCGATCTACTAAGTGTACAGTGTATATGTTTCTATATAGTTATAGCATATAGTTGATTGAAGATTATTTATATATCATTTATATTTCTAATTACGTAAGTTGTGTATTTATTTCATAAGTCAAGCATCAACTCACATTGTTATTATTTATACATTATCTTATACTATAACCTTCGAGGTCGTAGAGGTCGTAGAAGCCATCGTGGCGCATGTGCACAATGGTGTGAGTGTAAAGCGATGGTTGTGGGTTCGATCCCCACTCAAACGAAATATTTATTTAAATTTATATTTCCTTTTCTTCGCTTTGGTATCGGGCCAAAAGAGTCACGTTGAGTTCCGCCACTCAACAAGCAATGCCTCCAGAATACGGCAGAAAGTGGGGAACGGCGTGTCTTAGCACTAGGTTCCCTCTGCCTACCCTGCTGTTTGCGGGATACATCGTGAAGTTGATATATCTAACTCAATAATTTGTATGTTTCCTACTTCTTACTATCTACCCTTATATACAGAGTGATTGGTAGATGTATAATATAGACTGATACAGGTGACAGAGGAGGCATTTTCAATACCGAAATTACCTCCTCTACTTGTATCAGTTGGTACATCTATGTACAAATCAGTACACGACAGGTGCCTAATAAAATAGAGTCTGTCCATGCGTGTCGCCATTGCTGGCGGCGTGACTCTCCCACTCGTACTTTAGTCGCCTCTTACGACACCACCAGTACCAGGGTGATCCTATTCTAAGCCGGGAACACACGGCTAAAAACAGCGACTATATACAGATGGCATTATAATATGTTTGACATTATTATGAAATTATACTTATATTATTTTCAACAAGTTAACTTTTCTTTATACTTTATGATATATACTCAGGCTACCTTATGATATATATTTTTTTTATTTAATATAAGCAAATATATATTGAATGTGATGACACTGGTTTAATGATTTCTTCGTATTTTAATTTTAAGGAATTATTCCTACATCCTCTACATTAATCCTATTAGCTTTGCGCGTCGGCAAATTATAGGCTTACCGCGTAACAAAGCAGTAAGGGAACATATCTAGTAAGGAAACATACATAACTAAATGTTAATCTCTAACATTGTTTCCAAAATATCTATAACTCTAAATTAGTGTTTAATTTAATGTCAATTAAAATATAATAATTATTATACATATATTATCAATGTAGTGCCTATCGGTAATGTAGTACCTACTAGAAGTTAGATGTAAAGAGTAATTTATGTTACTAAGAATATTCTAAAATTAAAATAAATTATATTATTTAATAATTAAAATTTAATTTCTTATCATAGAACAGTTGTTATTATAGTAGTTTCGTATTTAAAAGTTTTAAATACTTAAAGAAAACATACAATACCAAATTAGGGTTGTATTACAAAATATATGTATAAAAATATATACAATACGTAATGTTATATAAAAGAAATATATTATAAAGCCATAGATCGATATAAGCATTTATAAATATAAGGTTTAATTTTTAATATTCAAATTATTTATAACTTTGTCTTTGTATGTGTTTGAGCAAAAGTATTGTAAAAAATACTATAACATATACAGATTTGAACGTAGCAGGAATTGAACCAGCCTGACTCCCCCCCCCCCCCCCCCCTTCTTCAAAATTCTAATCAAATTCAAAGCTAAGGTAAAATTTTTATACGTCTCAAAAAAACGTATTTTTCTTTCTGAAGTTATAAATATAGATAAATACAATATAAATTTAAACGGTTGCCGTAATAAAAGGGAGAACCCAATTGAGGTCTTCGTACCATTTTACAGCAAGAGATAATGTTGGCAATTTCGTTTCCGTATCTTGCAATCTTATTGAGATTTTCATTGCAAATAGAATGCTACCGTCGTGCGGTTATACTGACTATTCTGCATACAATATTGTTAAAATTCGAAAGCCGTTCACATTTTTAAAAACACATACCATCTATATATTTTTTAAGTAATCGGAAAGATATTCTACGTGATTGTACTAGGTGATATGTTTCACCCAATTACAACATTTAACACGAGTTTTCTTCCGAGAAGGGCCGATAAAATAATTTTTATAGAAATTTAGAAAATATAGAAATTTTTCTAATTGTACTCTTTTAAAAATTTCCTAAGCATTAATATTAATTGTACGTAGTTTACACATACTTAACAGTGTGTAAACTACATATGTGATCACGAAGGCGTAATATGAACTAATAATTTTCGTTAAGTTCAACAATGAAGGTGTATTACGGGCATTCGTGGTACGTATAGTACTGGTTCAGCTGTAAGTCTGAAACTGGTATTGATGAAGCCAATGGAAACTTTTTAACTAGCTCTATCGATTTCTGCTCAAAATTCCAATTAAACTTATCTAAGACGGTTTTACCATATTACATTTCATAATATAATTACTTTTATAGAAAACAATGTATACAATTGGGATATTCGTAGCGCAGTAGCATTAACATGTGACTGTAAGCGCGACGGTTGTGAATTCGATTCATATTCGATTTTTTTTTATGGAAAAAGACATGGCATACGAGCGCACGTGATGGTAAATGATCACCGCCGCCCACAACACCGCGTAACACCAGAGGAGCTACTGGGGGGTTGCCAGTTTTTGAGGTGGTTGGGCGCCGGAGCCCGGCATTACCTAATGCGAAACGCAGTGGCATAAGCAACTACTTCAGTGTTTAAAAAAAACCATTTTTTAACATTTATGAAATGTACACACTTAGGAAAGAAAAACATTTGTTTAGAAAATGTATAAAAAATACAATTTAAACTAATTTTAAAATTGTTACAAAGTAACAGTTTGTTGTAAACTTGTCGCGCGTCATATAAAACTAGTTATAAGACATTCTGTCGTTACAAGTGCAGCTCTATATAATTCAATTGAACGACAATAACATTGAGAGCATTTACATTTGCCGCATAAATTATGTTTGTGGATAAATATTTGAATTGTATTGCATTATTCCACTTACGTATTAAATGGGAATAAGTTTAACGGTCGTAAATTAAACTGATCTAATCTGAACTTATGATCGTTATAATTATTATTAATGTAATATATAAATTATATTCCATGTTTCGATTTATGTTAAACAGTTAAATGTTACATATAATGTGAGATAATACATTTAGTTATCTTTACAATTAAATATTACAAGCGGATTTGAAACCAAAATGTTAAAATGATTCCTATATGCAAATTCTTATCATAGTTTTGCCAAAATAGAAGAATAATGTAAATTATGTTAGCTTATACTGTAGATAGATAAATAAATTATGAATATTTTAAATTATTATAAATATATTTTTTCAGCTTTTTGCGTATGAGAGAAAATCTAATGAGTAAGTTATTGTATGCGCATTTTCCACAAGAATAGAGACATTACACGTGGTAAGGAAAGTTATAAGAGATTGTAATTTTAAAACAAATTTCTCCACATGGAATTTTGAATACTTCTTGAGCAATTAAAGGGCCATAATGTTTAAAAAATTAGAATATTAAAATATTTCTTTTCCTCGAGTGAGAATCGAACCCGCCACCTGTCGTGTTTGGCCAGTGTATCGCAACACCAGTCGTGGCGCAGCGGCACGCTTGTGCATAACTGATCTCGATATTAGTATATAGTATTATTTTTAAAGTATATATTTTATACTTAGTTATTCACATTCACTTGTAATTATACCGCTTGAAGCGGGAAGCACAAGATCGATCGTGGTGTACTTAGATATTATGTTCAGCTGATCACATCTGTGTACGGACGGCGACTGAAACGAACAAAGCACATTAATTTAAAAAAAAAGTAAGGCCGTCGTGGCGCAGAGGCACAACGGGCAAGCGGCACAAACGCGACGGTTGTGGGTTCGATCCCCACTCGAGGAAGTGAAATATTTGTTTACGTTCACATTTCCATTTCTTCGCTCTGATGCTGAGGTAAAGCGTGACGTTGAGTTCTGCCACTTAACACGCAATGCCTCCAGAATTCGGCAGAAAGTGGGGAATAGAGTGTCTTAACACTAGCTTCCCTCTGCCTACCCTGCTGTGTGCGGGATACAGCGTGAAGCTGATTAGTTTAATAGCTCTGAAAAATCTATAGGTAAAGGACTGGTAAAAAATGTACTTACAATATTTTTTAAAGTACCAATAGCGTTGTTATGGCCGGAATAAGTGCTTACCGTCACAACGTGAGATGTTTTAAATTTTCTCGGAAAATTGCCACGCGCCGAGAAAGCTTCAATTATTTAGTTCAAACTTCCGCTGGTAGTTGAAGGAAAGTGGTATGAGTAATAAGGGTCTAAGTTAAAAGGGGGACCTCCAATTTCAAACGATTATGTTTCATAGCATCTTTTTCATAAAAAAATATTAAATTTATTGATTTTATAAATATCTACACATAAAAAAAATATATTACTTTTCAATAATAAGCACTTCGTTAACTGAATGAATATTCTAATTTAGTTTTATATATCGACACCGTATCAATCGTTAAATATTTAATATATAAAATACTAATATGTAATCTATTATATTATAGGTCACAGGTAGAAAAAAACTTAGTGTCAAGACATTCCGTTCTTTACTTTCCGCCTTAAATCAATCATTGCGTGCATAATAATAATACTAACTGCACAGTAGTGGAGCTCCACGTATTCAGATGATATGGTACTTTTGTGCTTACATAGTGGTAGTTTGTGTTTCTCAATAAGTTCCAATAAACACACAACTTGTCCAGAACCAAGGCAAGTTATTTGTATATATATAAAAAATAATTACAAATACGGAATTAAATTAGATGTCCACTAAAAGATCTGAAGTTACCTTGACTAATGTATGCTATTGTACATCTAAAATAAGATTTCTTGTACCTAAGTAGAACGTTGTTTTATTTAACATTATTTGGCGTTGTTGAGGCCGTAGTGGCGCAGTGATAGAAAGAAGAGTCTGTAAACGTGATGGTTAATGGTTCGATTCTCATTCGGACGAATTAATAATTATTTATTAATAAAACGTGGAACGTGAGTTCCATCATTCAACAGGCAACGCCTCGAAAATTCGGCTGAAACTGGGAAGCGGCGTGTCTTAATACTACGTTTCTACTGCCTATCCTGCTAAATGCGGGATACAGCGTGAAACTGAAAAAAATGGCAAAGTTAAATATCAAATTATTTTGTCTGCTACACGCGAAATATATTTTGCAGAAACTTGACGCTGACGTCATTAGCCAGAAACTTTCACGCGTGCAGGGTAGGCCATCTACGAGTACATACACTTTTAAGTACTTCGTGAATAAGTTATAACGCCACTCTTTAGCGTCCATTAAGTGGAAGAGTTAGTGCGGGTAGCGTGCCGATATGGCAAAATAAGGAAGAATATATTAAGTAAATAAATAAATCAATACAGATTAAATTATAATTTTATAGGCTAACCGCGGCGTTAAGTTCATTCAACACTCAATGCTTCCAGAATTGGGCAGACAATGGGAAGCAGAGTGTCTTAACACTACTAGACAGGAGTGACGAGCAAGTTTTAACAGCTTATGTTCATTGAAATAGCCTTTTCCGGTGACTTTGTCCATGTTATTTTGAAAGATTTCCATGTTACTTAATTAAAAATCATTTCATAAAATAAAGAGAAACTTCACGCTGTATCCCGCACACAGAGTTAACCTAGTAGTGGCTTTGGCTTTCTGGCGTGAAGTAGTGGCTTTATGCCACTGCGTTTCGCATTAGGTAATGCCGGGCTCCAGCGTCCAACCCCCTCAAAAGCTGGCAACCCACCAGTAGCTCCTCTGGTGTTACGCGGTGTCGTGGGCGGCGGTGATCACTTACTATCAGGTGACCCGTACGCTTGTTTGCCATGCTTTTTCCATAAAAAAAAAACTTAAATAAATATTTCATTTCCTCGACTGAGGATCGAACCTACAACCAGTCTCGGTCACAGTCACACTTTTGCCCCTTCGTTACCACTGGTCTCACTAATGAAATATTTTCATAGTGCCTTTTTAAGGCCTAACATGTGTATAAGGAATAAAAGATAATTTTTATTTATATATATTTTAAGCACTTATGATTACAAATTTTCTTAGGATGAGTAAAAACAACATTGAACATCTGAAATTCTTTAAACTTCTGCAAATTCATGCGGTGATTGTATTTTAATCACCACTTCACTAGGGTATCTATTTTAACTCGAAAATGTGAGTTTTCACATAACCTATTTTTAGTAGGACACTCTAATAGGACTGAAATTCAATATTGTTTACCTTAATAAGTTATATTTGATAAATGCAAACGTTTAGTTAAATAATAAAAATATTACCAGCATTTATCGTCAGCAGTGGCGCAGAGGCACAAGCGTGACACTGAAAACGCGACAAGTCGTGGGTTCGATTTCAACTCGAGGAAATGAAATATTTAATATGTTTATTTCTTCGCTTTGATAACGAAGCAGGAGCGACTTTTGAGTTCCGCTGCTTAACACGCAGTAACTCCAGATTTTGGACGGAAAGTGGGGAGCTACCTGCTGCTGCCCACCCTACTATATATAGGATACCGCATAAAGCTGAAAAAAAAATTATTACATATTTAGGGATAATATTTAATTTACGTTATATTTGGACTTCGTTCACTGTTCCTATTGATTTTTGCAGTCGCAAACTTTTATATTTAATTTACTGGTTACGAGTCCGGAACCGTTTGATTGGCTTTACAAACAAAATACATTTAAAGTTGCTATAAGTTATTGATTTGGATCTGGCTATAAATATAATCCGGTTAAGTAATTAATATATATTTTTTATAATGACTAAAATATGTTATTTTCTGTTTTACTCCAAAAGTTTAATCAAGGGCTGTTATATGATAAATTGAATTAAATGTAGAAATAGAAAAATGTCTAAAAAACCATAATCTTAACGAAAACAAAAAATGGCTTAAAACAAGGTTACATTACACTTCTTTTTTTTATTAAACTGTGGATAGAGCCTGCACTTATTAATACCGTAAAGTTGCCTATACGATGATTAGCAATTTTTAGATTTCTTATTTTTAATTCGATTCTCCAAACGATTACTAGGTTACTACATTATTTACTATACTAGGCATAATTATTATTTTTTTGTATTATTTTTTATTTAATTCAGTTGTATTATTATCGTAGTATTGATTTTATTTGCAAATTCTATAAATAGAAGAATTCATTTAGAAATGTCAATAAACTATTTATATTTTATTTATTAATAATGTACTTATATTTTATTTCTATTTGTGTAGAGTTTATATATACCTATTATAGCTATAGTTACGAGTTATAAGATTTATAATACATAAATATTAGTTCTTGCACTTGCGGGCCTGCAAATTTTTAACTTTCTCTCACATCCATAGGTTGACTGGAAGAAATCTCTATTAGGGATAACTTGACCTTTGGTAACAATATTCTGGACTATATATCAATTGTTTTTAAGTGCAATAAAGAGTATAATAAATGTACGTTAAATTATGATGAAGGAGAATTATGGCCATACTCTAATATACCATTATATCATATTTAAGTGTGTTTATAATCCATGTACGCAATATGTGTTTTCAAAAAAAATCTAAAAGTCAATTTGTGAATCGTTACATATTGTTTGTTAAAAAAAGAAGTAGATACTATCTTTATATATATTCGTTGATTGCCATAAAAGTAAAAAGTCTAATTTTACCCAGTGAAATAAATTAATTTATAATTTATAATGCAATGGCTACACTACATATATTAGGGTGGGCTAAAAAAATATTTTCACTATAATTGAAAAAAAAAGAACTAAAAAACTTTGGTCCGCCGTATTGTATGTGGCGCATAGTCACGAGCATGAGATTGTGAAAACAACGGTTGGGGGTTCGATACCACTCGAGGTAGTAAAATATTTAATGATAAGTTTCGCCACAAGGTACCGCGATACCAGTATTCGGAAATAACTAATAGTTTGAATCTTTTAATATTATTATGTAATTATTTTTTTAGGGTTCCGCACCTTAATGAAAAAAGCGATTCCTTATAGGATTCCTTAAAGGATCATTTTGTTGCCCTCTTATCCATGTGACCATTTGTCTCGCGTGAAGGTACAGATATCTAAAATTAATTAAAACATTTTCGTATGTAAGGTCCCTTGGACCACAGAAAAAAAACAAGTTTTTAAGTGACCACAATCAAAACACGAGTGTTTACGCGTCGTTCTTTATGCATATTTTAAGAAATTTACCACGTAATCAAAATCAGAGTACTCCCTATCTATTATGAAACTTAAAGTGAGAACAATACAAATAAAGGAGAAGTGGGCGAGTAAGATTTGCACTAGACCGGTATTTTAAAGCTGGAATTGTAACTATATATATAAATGTCTCTAATCCAAAATAAGTAATAGAAACTGTATTTCGTTGCGCTCTCTTAACTATTCATGATATATATGTACATATAACATTGATTGATCAAATAAATAAAAAGCTTTTTATATTATTTAATTATGTACGTAGTTAATGAACAGCCATGTTTGTGTACACGACGTCATTGTGAAAATTAATTGTTTCAACAAATTTATAGCGGGATGGTAACAAAAAAGTCAGCGTTTCAATAAATTTATTTTGAGAATATAATTCCGACAGACTTACACACTCGTATATAAATATAACAGTCAAAATGGTAATTAATTTTTGTGCTTGTTTAGATTAAAAATTAATAAGAAATCTTGTTATTTGTTTGCAGCAAAATTGTATATAAAACTTACAAAAAGTCACTCGACATCCAGAGTTGCGTTCGTTCCCAAGTCTTGCAATACAATCGCTGGTGAGATAGACATTTTCATTACAACTTTAAAGTGATATAATTCAAATAAGCTTTTTATATTTCAGAATATTACTTTTGTTATCTCTTATATTAAAGCGAAAGAAAATACATTTTAGGTAACAGAAGCAGAAAATATATTTCTTTAATATATTGAACTGTTTAATCCCATACAGTTATGAAACTTAATATATTTTGATCGTAATACCTTTTAAGAGTATATGAGGCCAGTCGTAGCGCAGGGGTATCACTGTATGATTGTAAGCGAAATAGGTTGTGGATTAGATTCGCCCTCGAGGAAATATAATACTTCACATTATTTCCAAGCTCTGGTAACGAAGCATAGCGCGGTGTTGCATTCCGTAACTCAACATGTAATGTCTTCAGAATTTGACGAAAAGAGGAGAGAAGCGGAAGGGTCTTAATAGAGTATCTTAGCTAGATTCTCAGCTTCTCTTTGCTTAACCGGCTAAGTGTCCGTGTGTATTCAGTTCTAAAATATAGAGCTCATTTTTATCGAAAATGACAATACTCAGTATAGATAAAGCAAGATCTACAAGATCACCATCATCACAGAAACAAATGAAAAAATCTCTGAAAATTTCCATATAGTATTAGAAAAAATATCAGTTGGATAATTTATTCCACCGTTTTCATTTATTTCTATTATTACTATCATTATAATATTTTAAAAAAGAAAACAAAATACATTTCTGTATTTCAATAGGAATTTTGAAATACAAAGCTATATAATTTGTTTCATTCATTAGATTGTGTAGTATGAATGAATGGTAAGTACTGTAGGAGTAACGCCCACGCAAATAAAGTGTTGCCAGTTACAACCTCGCTCCTTCCCACGCGCTATGGAGCTCACGACGTCACCTACACTTTGATTGTGACGTATACCTTCCTCGCTAACTTTGCTCTAAGAAGTTTTGAGTAAGCAGTTTATGCGGGACGGGTACTTTGTTCGAGCTTACGATGTTTGTCTTTCTTCTGAAGCTTACGTCAATACTACGTAATAGTATTTGTGAGATTTATCTCGAATAGTATTATAAATAAAATCAATTTAATAATTATTTTACTATGCATAATTTAACTGGGATTCAATTGCATCAAGAAAAGTTCGATTTGAAGTCTATTATTGAACCTGATAAATTAATCTAGATATTTTCCATTAAAATATACTTTTCTAATTAAAAAAAATAGTCGATAGTTAATTATTATAATAAAAAGTGAAAATTTTTAAATTCCGAATATAGAAAAATAAACCCTAATATATGATAATGGAATTACAAAAATCCAACATAATCTAATAAACGATAAATTAAGCCGTGACACAGTTTAAAGGTGAACACGGCAATTAATGGTTCAAATCCAGGATGTAAAGGTTAGATAAAATTAAGCTTTGGTATCTTTTACTACCTAACACATATACTACAAATTGACAGAAAGTGAATAAAGAATGCACTCATCACTAGGAAATATGTATACAGTAGTACATAAAATATGTGTGAAGGTAATAAATATATGAGCACGACTTAGATGAAATCGTTACAAAAATATACATAAAAATGTGATAAAACAAAACATGCAAGTATATTTTATAACTCGTATATATTTTCTATATAAAAGAAATTGTAATATAAAAATTTTACAAGTGAAACATATAAATATGATTGGATGGGGGCTGTAAGAACCTCATTCCCATTTTTTATAATTTGTTTTGACATTTCGCTCGCTTTTATGTCAACTTTCGTTAAACGAAGCTAAATAGGATGTTTTTTACATAAAGGAAAATGTATAATGGAATATTTACTTTATATTACAATTATATATTATTATAATTGTACTTTTCAATGATTTTACCAAACTTTTTTTCAGATTAATGTTGTACCCCGCTTACCTATCGTAGGCAGAGGCAAGGAGTATTAAGTCCGCATTTTCCTCTGAATTCTGGAGTCATTGCGTATTTAGAGGCGAAACTCACCGCCGCGCTTTACCTTGACTCCAGAACGAAGAATATGAAAATATTAAAAAAATAAAATGAAAATAATAATTCATTTTCTCGAAAGGAAATCGCCACCCAGAACCGCCACCCAGAAAAGGAAACTCACAACCAGCTGCCACGACTGGCCTCAATTCTAGAATTTAATTAAATTAACTTTCCACGTAATGCACCATCCTGTTCGAGAACCCCATTTTGTCATGTAATGACGGCTGGATACTGCTCTGTCATTGAATCCCCTCGCCCGCGCCGTGTCATAGAGTGCGTCATATATTAAACTACTCGTGCCAATGCCAATCTGTCAGCCGTCGAGAGCGCAGGACTGGGGTGCCATCAACCTGCTTCGAGACTAAATTGTCTTGTATATTACCTATCTACCCTACAACTAACCCTGGTATGACGTCGTAAAGAAATAGATGGCTCTGATTAAATGAAACACCTTCATGGGAGGAATATATCCAACGCCTAGATTTTAGTATATTATATGTTCATTTAGTATTTATATTTTCTATATAAATATACATATAGTTGTATATACAGGAAAATGTGCATAGGATTATCTTGCATAAAATCATAATTATTTATTATGTTTATCTATATCTATCTATCTATTATCTACATTATTTTACATTTGCGTAGTTTTACAACAACAACAGTTTTTAAGCTATTATTGCTTGTTTTCAATAGACTTATTTTAATTTGTTTTGTTTAATTTTTAATTATAAAAATTAATTGCTTTATTCATTAAATAAAGCAATTAATTTTTATAATCAGAAATTTCCGGACGCGCATTTCTAAATCAACATAATTTTTCCATTTACATTAACAATGAAGTAAAATTTTAAAAATGAATAATAACGTCTATATGTAGATATTCAACAAACAAAAATCTTATATGCAGTCCAACTCTGAGCAAGGATGAAGTGCATTTTTAAATTTTATACGCTGGAAATGCTTTTGACTGGCTTGTTCGTAATACATTTACTATTTGCATTGAAATATCTGGTATAATATGATATTTCTTTAATATTTATTAAGAACGTCGTTCTTTGCGGCATGTTTTATATTTTTACGCGACTGCCGTGAAGCCCAAAAGGAGGTTCGTGCTTTTAGCACACATGCACGTATATGTGTATGTCCGTCTTCTTAGTTTGCTTAAAAATGCCATTTTGATGAATGAAGCGTCGTTAAAATTTATTTTGATGGCGCAAGTTTAACTGAATATAAATGCATTTACTTTATGTAGTCTGACTTTATGTTACCGCGTATATCAATCATAGTAGACAGAGCCTAGTGGTAAGACAGTTCGATCACCATTAAGGCACTTATGTTCTCCACTTTCCACCGATTTCTTGAGATACTGCATATTTCACGTTGTGCTTTGCCTTATTACTAAAGCGAAAACATAAAAATATGCAATTTTTAACTCGCCCGACTGGTAATTGAACCCACAAACGTTGTGTTTATAGTCGAACACTTGTGCCCCTGCGCCACGACCGCTTCAAGCGCCTCAAAAATATATATTCAAAGATGAAAAATGAGGAATAGGATCTGTCCTATATCTAAACTCTAAAAGCTTTTAGTAATTTGAAACATGTCATCCCAATAAGAAATTGTAGAAGTGAAAGACAACAAAAATTGTTCGTTAAGTTTCAGTTTGCACGTTGTAGTTGTTGTTTGAAATAAAAATAAAAGGAGCTTATCACATATAAATGTGAACTTTAATTTTATAATTAAATAGTAAATAAAGAAGAACAAGCTTTCAAACATTATATTAATATTTTAAAAATATGATCTTTAACAATCTCAAAACAGTATCAGGTTAAATGTTATCTAAGACCAGCTTGGCTCTCTGATCTATTTGCATACACACAAGAGTTGTATGACAAATCCTCAACAGCAAAGCTATGTCAGCTCTTCACATTTTATGTTTTCCAGCAAAAGATTGTTTGTGATATAGAACAAATAAATAAATCCTATAAAATACTTTTGTTCTGATGACATTATTGCCATCTTTTTATAAAAACATTCACAAGTTTGAGTTTCGTAGATATTACTAGCCAATCTTATGACATTGGTATTTATCCATTCAAAGAGATTTATTTTTTATTATTTCCCTCTTATACTTTTCAATTTCTTAATTTTTCTTTGTGAGTAGCAGTATGTTTGCGTTACTTAATTTGTGGGACACTTTAGTTGTTTTATCAATCTGACTTTAAATATATACTGCTGTTTGGATAAATATGCTGCGCTATGTTAATTATTTATAACAATTTCTATATTGAGTATATAAATGTTGGGCTGCGGCTATTGAAAGTAAGGGTGAGGGCCTGGCAGTTAGTTTGGATATAGCGAAGGCCTTTGATCGAGTGTGGCATGGGGCGCTCCTTGCGAAACTCCCATCCTATGGGCTTCCCGAGAATTTATGCAAGTGGATCGCCAGTTTTCTCACTGGGCGCAGCATCAAGGTCGCTG
>DWGR01001961.1:0-14696 GCA_018247715.1 Heliconius burneyi
GTAGTAACAGAGTGCGGGGGCCTATTTTTGTGAAAACAAAGGCATCTCGATGGATGAGCTTCTTTGTCCCAGTAGTAATCAAACGGTACAAGTCTTGCGGGGATAAGTGTATTCTTTCTTATTATCAAGGATTTTTTTAACGTTAGGTTTATGACCTTTGGGTTTGTTGATTTCTGTGAAGTGTATTTATATATGAAAGTGAGGCCAGTCGTGGCACGGTGGCTCAAGTATGTAACAAAACTGAAATATTTGATATATTCATTTTTTCGCTCTTGTATCGAGGCAAAGCGCGGATTTTAGTTCCGCCACTCGATATCCAGAATTCGGCAAAAAGTGGGGAACGGAGTGTCTTACCACTAGGTTCTCTAAGCTACTGTGTGCGGAATATAACGTGGAGCTGAAGAAACAAAGACATTATTGTTTATTTTCTATACAAGATCGAAACACATCTCATAGAGCAGAAAATGTTTTATTCAGATTGTTCGTTCTTTTGATTTTATTTCGCAGTAGAGCACATCAATCGATTGTCGCAACAGCACTTTCTTTCAGAATTATTACTCTACCAGCACTAAGTAATTGACTGAGAACTTCTTTTAAGAATATCGAAAATTTATCAATAAATGCGCTCTAAAACGGATTCAAAGTAAAAAGGAAGAAGCCGTTAACTAGATAAGAGGGGACTACAGAATAATGGATTTTTTACTTCGCCACGCTTAGGACAAAATCGCGGCCGTTCGATACAAATTTTTTTAAAGTGTTGGTGATTGTTGGGAATGTTATTAAATGTAAATTTGTTTTAGTGTTCATATTACATAAAAGGCCGGTAGTGGCGCAGGGGCACACGCGTGGGACTGCAGACGCGACAGGTCATGGGTTTGACTCGGTGACTTTCACTCGAATAAATAATTATTGAATATTTTCAATTCTTCACTCTGAACGCAATGCTCGGCGTTAAGTTCTGCCACTCAACAGGCAATATATTCAGAATTAGTCGCACAGTGTTTTCTTTTAAATTCCCGAATAAACAAAATCTTTAAATATTTAAGAGTAGGCTCTTGCCTCGTTTGGGTCTTCTGCAGGTTCAATGAACATACAAACTCTGTGAGACTTGCTGGCTTTGGTAGGACTCTTTCAATCCTTCAAATACTATAATCCATTAGACATTGATGAGGGCTCTTATAGTCTTCAGGAACGCAACCTACGAGTGTATATAGATAGTTAACTTATTAAGACAGATGAAACTTCACTACACATTAAATAATAAGTTTTTTAGTTTCAGCGAGACATTCCATTTCGCACATAGCAGAGTACGCAAAGGGAACCTAGTCTTGAGACACTCTGTTCCTATTAAGACACATTCGTTCCTCACTTTCCGCCGAATTCTGGAGGCATTGCGTGTTTAATAGCGAAACTTAACGTCATCATTTGCCCTGTTACTGAAGCGATAATTATTTTTTCCACAAGTGGGAATCGAACCCTCAACCCGAGGAATTTACAGTTGCACACTTTTGCCACAGCACCACAAGTTACCTCAAATTATAAATCAATAAAGAAAACTACTAAAAATGACATGAATCAAATTCTGAAGTGAATACCACTTACAATAAAAAAAATCTATATTTGAACTTTACACATTACTGCAAGCTGATATCCACACCACCACTGCACTTAGAAGCACCGCACTGCACAAGGCTTTATAGAATGACTACAGAAATAACCCTTCATATAAAACGCATTCGACCAAACATAAGCACATTAGCAAACGTTCATTTTATTAATTAACTGCAATGGCCGGTTAATTGAATAGAATAGAATTAATTCTATTTCAATTAAATAAATACATAAAGGTATTGTTTGTATTGTTTTGGACTACTGTTGTGTTCTCCCATCAAATATTAACTCGTAAATATAACTCTTATTGATGAAAGTTATTAATAACATAGCGGCAATAGGTGCTTCACAAATTAAAATAATAATAATAGTATCGACTCATTTAGAAGAATTAAAGGAGAGAAGATGGGGAAATATCGTTTATTCTCCACTCTCCACTTTCTTTGGTATTCCGTTTTCAACTGTTAAGGCACAGAACCAAAAAAAATAAGTAATTTAATAGCTTACTAGAAAAAAGACATTATTGTTTTTGAAGCTGATGAATTGGTAGTCTGACAGTGACACTGTGACAGTAGATTCGGTTTCAACACGGGGTGATTAAAAAAAATCAGCTTCACGCTGTATCCCACACACAACAGGGTAGGCAGAGGGAACCTAGTGTTAAGACACTCTGTTTCCCACTTTCTGCCGTATTCTGGAGGCATTGCGTGTTGAATGGCAGAACTCAACGCCGCATTATATTAAATTTTCAAGTCACGCTCTGGTTAGATATGATAACTGAGGTAAGAAAAAACTAGAACAAACATGACAGACAACCTACAAAATGTCTACTTTCAAAATCCGAATAGAAAAACTAAAAAAGGAACTTCAGATTTAAAAACCGATTAAAATGTACCGATTTTCTTTTCTCCACTTCAGTATAATGCAAGCTATAGAAACAGCGTATTACTCAAAAATAATAGCAGTGGGCAACTGGAGAACGTTTCTACTAAAAATAAATGTACCATATATTTCATATATGGTTGTTAAATCAAAAGCTGAAGAACTGGGTCACGGCACACATTAAAATATGTTATTAAATTCGAACCTATATATATAAAATTTATAAACATAAATAATAAGTTTTTGTTTGTAGTTTTATTGTGCGTTCTTTCTTAAAGAAATATTATCTTTAATAGGTAAATTGTAACAAGAATTTTAGAAACGAGGCAACGTTCGACACTGCCATCTTTTTTCTAGTAAGCTATTAAATTACTTATTTTTTTTGGTTCTGTGCCTTAACAGTTGAAAACGGACCGGATCATTTTCTTGTCTGTCTGTCTATCTGTCGAAACCATTTATCTCGAGATCGCGAGGAGAAATTAATATCAAATCAATTCAATTCAGGTCTGCGGTCTCTTGAAGCATAGAAAGAATCAGCCTCTAAGTCGACGCAATAAAAAAATACGAGCATTTATGCATCGATTTTTCGATGAAATTCGCTGCGTAATCAAACTTTATAGTGTACTTCAGCTTTGAAATTTGGCACGAAGTGAGGACATACACTACAAATAAAAGAAAAAATCGGAAAAGAAGAAAAACCTCATAGGTACTTCATAGATAAAAATCATCACAAATGTATAAATGTAGGTCATTTCATAAAAGGAGACCGACGTGGCGCAGCTGCACAAGGGTGTGACTGTAACGCGACGGTTGTGGGTTCGATCCCCACTCGAGGAAGTGAAATATTTATTTATGTTTATATTTCCATTTCTTCTATCTGGTGTTCTGCCACTCAACATTTAATGCCTCTAGAATTCGGTAGAAAGTGAGGAACGGATTGTATTAACACTAGGTTCCCTCTGCCTACTCTGCTGTGCGCGGGATACAGCGTAAAGCTGATTTATTTATTTTATTTTATAAAAAGTTTGTATATATGACTATAATTTGAACATATTTAGTAGGATTCGAACCCGCGCCTTTTGGCAATCACCAGAACGGAGTGTCTTAACACTACGTTCCCTCTGCCTGCGTGATACAGCGTGATGTTAGTTTTTTTTATTTTACTAATGAAAATATAAAGTGTAAAAATTTTCTCCAAAAAATTTCTTAAGAGATAATTAATTTAATGCCCATCTATCAATTTTACCACGACCCCAGTAGAATAGTCTGGATTTTCTTTGGTACTTTTACTTAGAGAAGTGGGTCGCTCCGTCTAACACTCGCCGGCTTTCTATCGAACTTCATACTTAAGTATTTTGTTTGAATTGCCGAAAACTTCCAGACAGACGGTCTTATTAGTAAAACTTGATTGTTAAGCTTATTAAAATTGCACACGATTTAAATCACTAAAAGAAAATTTGTTGAAAGGTACATTGAGTGGATGTTGTTTGAATTATAAAGGACTTTTACGTGAAAGACTAACATAAAATTTAATATTAAAATTTATTATGACAATAATATTATCGAATCGTAAGAACAAAATGTTAGAAATGAAATGTTAGAATGGAAAACGGAGTGTCTTAACACTGTTCTTTCCTAGATAATACCCTGTTTATTAATAGTATATTTCAAAACAGCAAGCGTTGCATTTTTACAGACTCTTAGAAAATTAACTTTTCATGCGCTGTTAGTCCGTTGAACTGGCAATACTGACAGTTTAATAAAAATTGCCATTCTAAATAAATAATATTTAAAATGTATTTCTTTAATTTGATTGAGATACAGTATTAGCTTAAATCACATCATATACATTGCCATTTACATTTCTATTTAGTCACATAAGTATATATTTTTGATGGCAACGAACGAAGACTACGAGAAAATGCGGCAAAATAATAAATGAAAATAAAATATATACATTTAATTTATTAGAGTATCTTCCCCTGTTGTTTGGCTACGTTAAAACTCGCGACAAAACCAACTGAGCGGGCGAAGCTACTTTACGTTCTAAGGTTTATTTAGGTGATAGGATGAAACTATTTTCAATTTTAAATGTACTTGTATGTATAAATCGTTTGTATCTTCACGCTTTATCCCTAGCGGGGTAGTCAGAGAGAACGGAGAGCACAACGCTACGGTCTTTACATACCTCTTTTCCTCGTCCACTGTCATCAACCTCTTCATACATGTGCTTCGGGTGGTTCTCATGCTTTCTACGTGATCTCCTCCAGTACCTTTGATATTGTAACTTCGTGACTGTTACGCGACGATTGTGGGTTCGATCCCCACTCGAGGAAGTAAAATATTTATTTACATTTATATTTCCATTTTTTCGCTCTGGCAAAGCGCAGCGTTGAGTTCTGCCACTCAATACGCAATGTCTCGAGAATTCGGCAGAAAGTGGGAAACGGAGTACCTTAACACTACGTTCCCTCTACCTACGCTGCTGTGTGCGGGATACAGCGTGAAGCTGATTTGATTTGATTTTTTAATTATTTGTAATCTCTATATTAACTTCTAAGTTTTAAAAACAATAGCTTGAACTATACGAGTATACAAATATTGCTGTGTTTTTTCATGAAATATAATTAGATTAAGCATAGTTCGCTTAATTTCGATATTATGGTCGGAGGAAAATGTAGAAAATTTAAATTCGTTTTACGAAACAAAGGCGCAGCATACTTATATAAAAAAGTATACGATAAAATACAAAAGTATTTTTTTAAATATAATTCTAACAGAGTACATTTTATTGGTATGTAACACGATAATATTTTCGATTTTAATAAGAGAACTCATCGATCAAATGTAAGCCATCTTGTATAATTTAAGTGAACTGGAAAACTCCTTATAGCGATATCTTATTTTAATTTCGTTTATATTATAAATTTGATACAGAAAATGTAAACACAAATATACTACAGAATTATGAAGACATGCGCCAGCGTGTCCAGCCAAGTTAAAACTCTGGGATCGCGCAATGTATATGTGTGTAATCGTACTAATTTCTATATAAAATATAATTAGCTCGTGAAAATATAAATATGTTATGAGAGCCAAGTTAAATATTCAGCAATGCATCGTTCTCGATTTCACTGACAAAAGAATGGGAGATATATATGGGTTCTGTGTTCATTCGGAATGTAATTCAAGCAAAAACTTTGACTTGGCTATTCTTACCACCAGTAAATCAAATATCAGCCTAATAGTCCAGTACAAGAAGTCAATCTAATTGCGATAGTAAAAAAATATATCAAAATATTACACACGTATATATATATATATATATATATATATATATATATATATATATATACATACATACATATATATATATATATATATATATATAATCGAAACTAATACAAATTTTGCTCGCAAATTATTCTGCCGCCTGACACAAAGCGAGGTAATCGACATTTCTCAAGAATTTCGCTTAACAAAACCGAAGGAGAATAAATTAAATCTGTAAACAGTCACTATGATTTGTATGTATAGTCTTAGATAGTGAAATTTGAAACTGTTTGTATTACAAGGTTAGTGGTAAATACGTAGAAATATTAGAAGGGAAAATTAATATTAATTCTGAAGTGTTATATATAGTTTAATTTTTTTCTTCACGCTGTATCCCGCACATAGCAGGGTAAACAGAGGGAACCTAGTGTTAAGATCCTGCAGGCTTTGCGTGTTGAGTGGCAGAACTCTATACTGGATTTTTTGCCTTGGTGTCAGAAAGAAGAAATTGTGACCGTTACGGGATGGTTATTATGTTCGATGCCCACTCGAGGAAGCGCAATATTTATTTACGTTTATATATCCATTTCCTAGCTCTGGTGTCGAGGCAAAGCGCGGCGTTGAGTTCTGCCTCTTAACCCACAATCCCTCCAGAATTCGGCAGAAAGTGGAGAACGGTGTCTTGACACTAGATTTTTTTTAAATATTAAATATTTCATTTCTTCGATATATTTTTCTCACATTGCTATTAAAACGTTAAAGAGATAGCTGGTGTTGGTATTGGTAATGGTTTTATATCTTCATTTTCCTAAATTTGTTTTAGTAATCTTTGAGGAAATATCTCAACAAATCTATTAACTAGAATTTGTTGGAAACAATTTCCTCTAAAAACATATCATGAATGCCAGCTCCGTGAAGGCGGAACTCAACTAATTGTAAATTTGAAGCGCTTACTTGTATAATTAGATAAATTCCCAGCAATGAATCAACCTAGACAGTGTCTTGGGGAAGTAATGCGACCTCGTTACTGTGATTCTTGATTCCTCCTTGCGCTGTCGTTGGTGAATAAATACCAGTATAGATTATTTTTGTATTGGCTATATCTGTAAAAGAAGAAAGAAAAAAGATAAAATATTAGTTATTAATTTTTAATGGATGAGGAGAATTCAAAATTATTGTATTACTTGTAACAAGTAAAAGTCAAGTTTTAATGAATGAATTCCCACCTCCACTAGATTAACACCAGGTTCCCGTGAAGCTGATTTTTTTAAATAAATTCATATACTAAAGCAATTTTTCAGCAGACTAAGACAAACATGGCTAGTTTAGTGTCAAGACTCTCTGCTCCCCACTTTCGAAACTTTCCATGTTGAGTGGAAGAACTTCAAAGACAATATAAAATAAATCAGCTTCACGCTGAATCCCACACACCACCACACCACATCCCACATGCATCCAGAATCGTAGGCAAAGAGAACCTAATTTTAAGAGACTCCGTTCCCTGTTTTTCGCCAAATTCTGGACGCATTGCGTGTTGAGTGGCAAAACTCAACGCCGCGCTTTGCCTCGGGACATCAGGGAGACAAAATGAAAATATAAAAATTAATAAATATCCAGCGCTTCAAAGTCTTGTAATAAGAAAATTCAATCTGAATACTTCATGAAATCTAGAAAGAATCGAATAAATTATGAACGCTTTAGAGTTTTAACCTACATTCTTTTCACTCAATCATAATGGAGATACGTTGTTAAATAGGTTCGTTAAACAGTATGAGTGCCATCAGCTAATAATTTCCAGCTGAGCGAGTGTCAGCATATATGATTTAAATACCCTATAAGAATTTGATTTTACGCAGTGGTTGTATGTTCGATTACTGTTCGGGTAAAGAATGAAAAAAGCGTATGACTGTAAGCGTTTAATTGCAGTAAGATTGAGGCTAGTAGAGGCCGTCGTAGCGCAACGGCATAATGGTGTTAATGTAACGCGATAGTTGTGGGTTCGATCCCTATTCGAGGAAATAAAACATTTATTTGTATTTTTATTTATTCACTCTGGTGTCGGGTTCTGCCACTCAATGCCTCCAGAATTCGACGGAAAGTGGGGAACTTAATGTCTTAACACTAAGTTCCTAACTCTGCCTACCTTGCTGTGCGCGGGATACAGCGTGAAGCTGAAAAAAATGAGGACAGTGGTGGCACAAGATGTGACTGTAAACGCTAAAGGTTATAGGTTTGATTACCACTTGAGGAAATGGTACTTATTAATGAAATATGTATAAATTTCTTCTATTTCTCTAGTTGCTCTATTTAAAAGATTTTTAAGCTTCTATATGAACATAAAATAGACTTTAACTCTTACGAAAAATTATACCGCCCAACAAATAAGAGTCTATATCTATCTATATCTTTTAGTTCAACGACCGCTGGCTGTATTAAAACCGGTATAAGCTCCAACCCTCAGGCTTAGGGGGTGAAATAATGGTGAAGTGGAAATGGGTGAGGATACAATCCTAAACAAACATTCGGAATTTCAGTTATGTGTGATTAACAATCAATGAACACGATAATATCGCGCGTTAGTGCGGTTTGGATATTTAAACAGAAAGGTTAATATTTTAATATATTAATCTGTTTTAAACGCCGTTTTGTGGTAGATGTAGTCGATGTTTACAGATTTAAATCCTATTTGGGTTAATAATTTGAATTTACAATGTTTTTTTGGGTTTGTTGTTTGTATATTTCGCATAGACCTAAGGTAGAGGGAACCTGGGAACCTATAGTTAAGATTCCATGCTATTAAGACACTTTTTAAATTCACGATTTATCTGGCATATAGTAACATACTAGGCAGGGAGAACCTAGTGTCACTCCGTTCTCTACTATTTAAACTTTAATATTTCTGTGGTGGAACTCAACGCCACTTGAAAACCAAATGATTATTTTATAAAATACAAACGAAGAATTTTTACTATTAATATATCATGAATTTTCTTTTCATTGTTAAATTACAAGATTAACTTTTCCACTTTCCGTCGAATTCTGCATGTTGTGTAGCGGAACTCAACGCCGCGCTTTGCCTCGAAATGAAAATATGAATTTAAATTAATATTTCCTTTCCTCGAGTGGGTATCGAAACCACAGCCAGTCGATTTTACAGCACACTTTCTTCCCCTGTGCCACGACTGGCCTCAGAAAAAAATTAACCTATATTATTCTACTTACACCCACAGTCCTTAATCAATGAAGTCAATATTTGGTATATATGTATTAACATAATTAAGCAACTCTTGTATTTTGAAATACAGATTAGATAATTGTGGTTAGATCTCATTGAAATAATAATGTTTCCATAGTAATATTTTATCTAGAATTTAGGATATAATATAATTATCATACCATAATATTTCTATAGAATTAATTATGCTAAGTAATTAAAATTATATTTATAAAAATAGTGATAAAGTCGTCGTCGTGCAAGTGACTCAGGCGTGTGATTGTAGACGGATAAGGGGTTTGATTCTCATTTGGAGGAATTAATTATTGTTTTATGTTTTTACTCTTCGCTCCTACGCCAAGCTACGGAAATTCAGTGAAAAGTGAGGAAGGAAGTGTCATAACTAGGTTCTCTCTTCCTACATGCGTGATACAGCGTGAAGCTAAATAACACATGTTGTTCCGAATAAAGTAGGGTAGGTAGATACACCTTGAAATCCAGACACGTTTTATATTACCAGAGAAATGAATACAGGAGGCAGGCTGGGGGACCCCAGGAGGCATCGAACCCACAACTTTACATTTACAGCCAGATGTTATAGCGTGTTATAGCGTGATATATCATTGTCGCCTGCAGTGGCTTCGTAAATATCGAAAAAGAAACAATATTTTACATTTTAATATTTCAATACGCATTAGTCTGATATAAAGCAGTTTTTCGACCACAAATACTTTTTACAATATCTGTGTTTGTTCAAAAAGGTCTACATTTAATACAACCTTCGCATTAAATAGATTGACGGTGAAAACATTTTTCTAACTTGAAAAGCTGGGCCGAGCCGCCAACCTTTCATACAAATAGTGGATAAATATAGGGTGACAAGGTTTCTTCACAATTTTGCCTTTTTAATTTATAGCGCCACGAAGGTCTTCGTGGCGCGGGGCTATAAAATGGCGACTAAAAGCGCGACGGTTGTAGGTTCGATTTCCACACGAATGAATGAAATATTTTAAATTTTCATATCCCTGCTTTGGTAACGAGGCAAAGCGCAGCGGTTTCGCCAGTGAAATCGCAATGTCTCTGGAATTTTCATGAAGCTAAAAAATACATATTTAGACAAATTTATATGTATTTGTCGTTTCTTTTGTAATTAAGTAAGTGGGGAACGGAATGTCTTAACATTAAGTTCCCTCTGCCTACCTGCTCAGTGCGTGATACAGTGTGAAGCTGTAATAATAATTTATTTTACTATCTATCTCTTAAAGTAAATATCAAATATTATATAATATTTTCTCGTTATAACATCATTTTAGATATTCTTACATTAATATTTTTTACATTCTAAACTAATTGTCAAAATATTTCATGATGAAAAATCGCAATATTAAGAAAATAAGCACATTATTTAACAACCCAAGTTTATGTTCGTACAGAGACCGCTACATTAAGAAATAAAAGAAAATGAAAATTTACAGGCATTCAGACACCAATATACAATGAATATAAACTAAAAGTCAAAAGATTTATAATTTTTTACTAGACTAGAATAAAGAAATAATTTTCGTGGTATTGTGAAAATATGTGCCTGTGGAGTGCGATATACATCCCAGGACAAGAGCCAACTGCTCTCGCACGAACTCTGGGGAACGGCTAAAATAACAGGTTATAGCGACAGTGACAAATATTTGTTTAAAACCTACGCTTAGATCTTATTATATTTACTACGTAATGTTTCTTATATTACAAATGTTTAATCATAAATTTACACAGCTTATACGCAAAGTGTCTACAGATGTGGCGGACAGTTGAAACAAATTATGATATTATTTATGTATGATGTTTTCGTTTTTTAGGGTTCCGTGCCTCAAATCGCAAAAAACCGAATCCTTGTAGGATGACCTATCTATAAGATGGAAGAAATTTGACACGCATTCAAAACCTTCCGTGGATTTGCAGTTATGAAATAGGACATGAAATGAGAACTATCATTACAAATAAAGGAAAAATATTATTAGTATTTTGTAGAAAACAATCATTACAAATTTATATTTGTATTTTCTTTCAAATAAAATGTGTAGATATGTTAATAGTATGAGTAGTACAAACGCCTGTAAAATTAAGCTTGTTGTAGCTTTGTCTAACGATAGTCAAAACCTATAAAATTCTCGTAGGCCTACAATTATGAATTTTGCCACTACGTTTCGCATTAGGTAATGCCGGGCTCCGACGCCCAACCACCTCAAAAGCTGGCAACACACCAGTAGCTTCTCTGGTGTTACGCGGAGTCGTGGGCGGCGGCGATCACTTACTATCAGGTGACCCGTACGCTCGTTTGCCATGCCTTTTCCATAAAAAAAAAAATAGCAGGCGGTGATAACTTTAATATAAAAAAAGAAATTGGAGAAAAAGGAATGGATATGCGAACCAGATAAAAACTATTACAATCTTATAATTGTAGTTCATTTTATATAAAACGAGTGCATACACTCGTAAGCTTAAGTTTGTCAACTAAACTTATAACTTGGATTTTCCGTTCACCTATAACATTAAAATTGGTACGGAATCTTCGCAGGGTGAGTAAGACTGGCACTTGAACGGTTGTTTAGACATAATGACGTTGCAGAAAAAAGTGCTGGATAATGTTTTTTTACTCTGTATGTCGGCATGGTCAGTATCAAGAAAAAAATTGCCATTCAATTTAAGCCAGTCATGATACAGGGGTATAACCTGCTTGTGACTGTAAACACTATAGGTTGTGAGTTCGATTCCAGCTCAAAAATAAAAATATTTTAATTTCTTCGCTCTAGTGTCGAGAGCTGGAGAGAAAGTTGGGAGTTGAATCCGCCACTCAATACGCAATACCTTTAGAATTCGACGGAAAATGGGGAACGGAGTGACTTAATACTCGGTTCTCTCTGCCTGTTTTGTTCTAGAGACACCGTTAACCTAAAAAAAAAACAAACGAAAATCTCAAGAAATAAATTTCGTAAAATTCCTTATATATAATTAAAATAATTATTGTAAGCAAAAAATATGGTTAACCTACTAACGAAAGGAAGTCTATTCACGTAACTCAACAATACATGCCAAAGGCACCAGTCTATAGACGACACGTGACTTCGTCATATAATGCCTTTATGCCATTATTTTTGACATATGTATGTAAAAGGTGGACAGCCTTGTGAGTAAGACGTGATGATAAATATTTTTTTTTTTTAAATTTATTTTTTCATTTCTTCGCCCTGGTGTCGAGGCAAAGCGTGGCGTTGAGTACCGTTATCCTAATGAAATGCCTTCGGAATTCGGCAGAAAGCGGGGAACGGAGTGTCTTAACCTTGCCTGCCTAGCTGTTTGCGGGATACGGCGAATGAAAAAAAAATGTAAAAAGCTTTAATTCTTCTACTCATAATTTTTTTGATAAAATTTAAAAATATTATTAATTATCGTATGCTCCTGAGGCAAATATGCAGAGCGCATGAGCACAAGTGGTTGTAAAGGCGGTAGGTTGTGGTTTCGATTCCCATTCGAGAAATTAAATATTTAATATCTTCACTTTCACAAGTTAATATTATTTAGCCACATAGCACGTAATGCCTCCAGAATTCAGCAGAAACTGGGAAACGGAGTACTAGGTTCCCTCTGGCTACCCTGCCGTGTGCAGGATACAGCGTGATTTAAAGATACCGAGCGAAAACATCTAATCTATATTGTATTGAAATAAAACTGTACAGTTTGTTTGTTTACTTATATAATATTATTTCATTCCACACGCCCGGTAACAACTGTGCGCAATCACTGAGCGAAAGTTAAACGTTAATCGGATTAGTGGTTTTAAATGTCACTGAGCCACGTATCTCTTTGGCGGCTGGGTACCGCAACTTTTTAAATAAAGTTAAAATTGTTTTAAATGTAGTGTCTTTTTTTCTACTACTTTCGTTAATTGTAAATTATTAATCTTTGTTTTGTCTGTATTTTGTGCTTATAGAATAATTACGTCACGCTATATGCCACAGGGAAGGTACAGGGAATATAGGGACTTGGTGTTAAGATTCTTTTTTTCGTACATGAGGTTAGTTCTGTTAGCTCTATTGGCATTTTACAGCGACATCGGTTGGGCATGGAAGAGAGCACTCTATCACTGAAGGAATGCATGCAGTAAGTAGCTGCTCGTGAGGAACTCGACGACTGTAAGGGCGCCCCCTCTAGTGTTAAGACATTCGGTTCTCTATCAAGATAACGCACTCCCCTACTTTCATTCAACGCCGCGCCGCTCAAAATTTTAAATATTTAAGAGGGAATAAACCCTATAAGCGTTGCGTTTGCAGTCGCTTGTTTCTGCCCCTGCACTACCACAGTCTAGCGGGATAGATGCCCTAATTGGGATAGACCTTATTAACATTATTAACAAAATTTAAATTTGGAAATTAGTTTTTTAAATATCGTCTACATGCGACATCCTCTTTCTCTTCTACACTCTTTTGAAACTTAATTTGTTTTGCAAGTAGAATTTTCTCGTTTTATGAGCTAATATAATATATATATTACATGCAGACGCTAAAAATTCCTTAAGGTGTAAAACATAAATATTTATTTCATTATTAGATCAACTGACAGATTATATTATATTTTCTCAGATATAAATATTTTATGGTTGTTGTACAAATTTAGTTAAATTTTAATATATTGGATGGTGGACAGAAGCTTTAAAATCTAATTAACTTCAATATATCTCAAGAGGTAATTGATTTCTTCATTTTGGTTTTTTTGGTAGCATTATTTATTATATAATATTTTTACAGTGAGGCAACTATCCATATTCTCAAATCCAGGGATCCATGAAAAGTTAAATTCTGAAGCAAATCTCTAATCTAAGTCAAAAAATGCAATTAATAAAAGATTATTTTAGCTATAACATATTTAAAGAAATAATTTATGTAAAAATTATATTATTGAAACTAGAGGGTTATTTCAAATGGTGGGGCATCTATCCCGGTTCCACTCTATTGTGACCTCCAAAATTATATTATGATACATATTTTATAGGCTTCATGCACATAAAATATCTGTTCACAAAATGGTAATAGCGATACAATGTTTAATACATGTTATATGCAGATTATAAAAGTATTATTTGTAAAATAAACGTTTCAATTGTAGTAAATTCGATATAAAACTGGTTTGAATCGTTGTAGGTAAAACTGATGTTATTTCGGCTACTTGTTTTAATATGCCGGTATAAATATCCCAATTCCCAGTGCGTGCAGGTGTAAAATGAGTTGTTTAATATATAGTGGCCAGTGGTGGCGCAGGGGCACAAGGTGTGACTGTAAAACCGACTAGTTGTGGGTTCGTTTCCCACTTGAGGAGATGAAATATTTATTTAAATTTATATTTCCATTTCTTCGCTCTGGCATCGAGGCAAAACGCGGCGTTGAGTTCTGCCACTCAACACGCAATGCCTTTAGAATACGGCAAAAAGTGGGGAACGGAGTGTCCTAATACTAGTTTCCCTCTGTGTGCAAAATACAGCGTGAAGCCGATTAAAAAAAATTGAATGGCAAGTTTTGGTTTTGACCTATGAATGACTTTAAGTTAATTTAACAGGATACAGAAATGCTACAAGTTGTGGTTTAAATATCTTGTGGTAACTCTTTCGTTCAGACAGACGGACATACGGACGGACAGATAAGGATTATATATCTAGAGTTTTATTTAT